>PIJE02005403.1:0-19070 GCA_002895965.2 Coryphaenoides rupestris
ACATATAAAATATAATAAATATAACATATATAAAATATAATAAATATAACATATAAAATATAATAAATATAACATATCAAATATAATAAATATAACATATAAAATATAATAAATATAACATATATAAAATATAATAAATATAACATATCAAATATAATAAATATAACATATAAAATATAATAAATATAACATATAAAATATAATAAATATAACATATAAAATATAATAAATATAACATATATAAAATATAATAAATATAACATATAAAATATAATAAATATAACATATAAAATATAATAAATATAACATATAAAATATAATAAATATAACATATATAAAATATAATAAATATAACATATAAAATATAATAAATATAACATATAAAATATAATAAATATAACATATATAAAATATAATAAATATAACATATATAAAATATAATAAATATAACATATCAAATATAATAAATATAACATATCAAATATAATAAATATAACATATATAAAATATAATAAATATAACATATAAAATATAATAAATATAACATATATTTATATTTTTTGTATTATTATGATTTATTATTATTTAATATTTGTTATTATTATTTATTATTTTTTTTTAATTATTATTTTTATTTTTTTTTTTATTTATTTATATTTTTTTATTTTTATATATATATATTATATATATATCTTTTTATTTCATTTATTTTGTATTTTTTCTCTTTCTTTTATTTTTTCTTTCTTTTTTTTCTTTTTTTTATATTTTTTTTTTTTTTTTTTTTTTATTTTTATTTTTTTTTTTTATTATTTTTTTTTTTATTTTTTTTTTTTTTTTTTATTTTTTTATTTATGTATTTTTTATTATTATTATTTTTATTTTCATTTTTTCTTAATTTGTTTTATTTTTATTTTATTTTTTTTATTATTTTTTTTTTTTATTTTTTTTTTTTTTTTTTTTTTTTTTTTTTTTTATTATTTTTTTATTATTTTTTTTTTATTTTTTTTATTATTTTTTTTATTTTTTATTTTTTTATTTATTTTTTTATTTTTTATTTTTTATTTTATTTTTATTTTTTATTTTTTTTTTTTTTTATAAAATATAATAAATATAACATATAAAATATAATAAATATAACATATATAAAATATAATAAATATAACATATCAAATATAATAAATATAACATATATAAAATATAATAAATATAACATATATAAAATATAATAAATATAACATATAAAATATAATAAATATAACATATATAAAATATAATAAATATAACATATATAAAATATAATAAATATAACCACCGCGTGGTTCATCCTGGCGGCGGATCGGACGTGTCGGTGTCCGACCACCTCGGCCACCGCGGCCGCACATTAGTGATGTTACGTTCACGAACGATCCGATTCTTTTGAACGGCTCTTTGGTACGAACGAAGGGAACCGAGTCGTACTTGGTGAGAGACGTTCTTTTTATCGTTCGTTCACCGGCTGCCCCTAAATCCGCTCCCCTTGACGTGAACACTGAGGAAGCTTGATTTTGTTCCCCAAGCGTATTCCGTGAAGTAAGTAAGTCTTGTTTGAGCCGATGTGGCTCATAGGCCAGGAGCTCATCTCCTGTTTCTGTCAAAGCAGCTCAGGGATTTTTCTCTATTTTATTTTACTCTGTTTTTATAATACTTGAAATATTGTTCAGAAGTAGTTTTACTATTTATAAAAAAAAATTATCTCGTGCGAATTTTTTGGGGTTTTGTTGTTTGATTTGCACTAAAATCTGTTTTGCACAAAAGTGTATTACACTAGTTTTTTTATTGTGCCAATAAAATGTTTTCTAATATTAAGAGTGGCATGAATTGCATTCAAGGCGAGGCAACTTTATTGACATAACACATACAGAGAGTACATTCAAGGCAAGGCAACTTTATTGACATAACACATACAGAGAGTACATTCAAGGCAAGGCAACTTTATTGACATAACACATACAGAGAGTACATTCAAGGCAAGGCAACTTTATTGACATAACACATACAGAGAGTACATTCAAGGCAAGGCAACTTTATTGACATAACACATACAGAGAGTACATTCAAGGCGAGGCAACTTTATTGACATAACACATACAGAGAGTACATTCAAGGCAAGGCAACTTTATTGACATAACACATACAGAGAGTACATTCAAGGCGAGGCAACTTTATTGACATAACACATACAGAGAGTACATTCAAGGCAAGGCAACTTTATTGACATAACACATACAGAGGGTACATTCAAAGTAGTACATTCACTGACATGAATGACATGGATATGGAGCCAACTTGTGTCATGTTTACAATGCAGATCATTGACATTAAGGTCTGGCAATACAGTCAATCATTATCCTTTAATAGTCAATCATTATCCTTTAATACAGTCAATCATTATCCTTTAATACAGTCAATCATTATCCTGGTGATTATTTCGCAGATAAACCTAGTAACCCCGCCCCCTAAAAAAAACGGTGAACGGCTCTCAGAAAGGAACGGAGCCATAAGATTCGGCTCCCTTCAAAGAACCGTAATTCCCATCACTAAAACACAGCCACCACGTCACACCGCTATGGAACACACCGCCACCATGTTACACAGCCTCGTCTTCTCTCCCTCGAGTGGAACAAGACGCCCGCCCGCCGTCTCACCCTTTCGCAGCCCCTGATTGGCCGAGGCTTAGACATGCGCATAGCACAGTAGATTGTGCGTGAATATAGAAAAAAATTGTAAAAGCATTTTTAACTGTCCTCCACACCTAGCAATAGAATAAAACAATAGAGAAATAAACAGTAAAATAATAGAAATAAAATGACAGATTTACAAATGTACAGTCCTAGGATCAGTATAAAAATATAGGTAAGATAAGATATTCAGTCAGCAAAAACAATTTGGCAATAATTGAAGTGTAATAAAAGGGTAATAATAATAATCAGAATAAAAGAGGAAGTATTGCACATGATAAAAAGAATATTAAGAATATTGCACATAATGATTAAAGGTAGTGCAGCATGGTAATATAGAATAGAATAGAATATAACTATTTATCTCGAAGGAAATTCTTGTGCCAGGTTACATAGCGATACAGTACAATAAAACAATAAAACAATATGGAAAGCAGAATGATAAAAATAAACGAACGGATTTACAAATTTAGTTAAAATATACAAATATGGAGGCAAGATAAGATATTCCGACGGAGAAAACTATTTGGCATAATTGAAGTGTAATATTATTGGACATGACATTAGAATATTGCACATGATGATGAGAAGATGAGTCTCTCCCACCATCCGCACGGAGCGCAGATCCACACCCAGCCTCACCTGTGAGGAGCGCAGATCCACACCCAGCCTCACCTGTGAGGAGCGCAGATCCACACCCAGCCTCACATGTGAGGAGCGCAGATCCACACCCAGCCTCACCTGTGAGTAGCAGCGTACACACCCAGCCTCACCTGTGAGTAGTAGCGAGACACACCCAGCCTCACCTGTGAGGTAGCGCAGACCACACCCAGCCTCACCTGTGAGGAGCGCAGATCCACACCCGGGAATGGGAACCACGGACGTTTTACCACCCAGACAGTGAGTGATCTTTATGGCCCTGCCACTAGAGAGACTCCCTACCGCCAACATCGGTTAGAAACGAACAATTGTACGCAACGGACATCGCATGTTGGGGGATAATTGTTACATCCTGCTATTTGAAAAAGTGTACACTATTTGCATACCATTGGTGATCTTGGTATATACAAAATACAGCTTTTCTTTTATTTCCTATGTTTTATTGGTTCATTATTGGAAAGGACTTTTTTTTGTGTGTGCGTAGCTGTTTACATAACCAGAAGCTACCAGGAGCCATAATGGAGGAGAATGTTCAAAAGACTGGTAATCTGGGTAAGTGTTTTATATATATATATTATATATATATATATATATATACTGTATATGTATAATTATCAATTATTATTTATGAATAATAATTATTTGTGAATATTAATAATTAGATCACACTACTCACTGCAGTACAATGTTATATTGCACCAAGGCTGATAACTATGCCATATTTCTGCTACTACTGCCCTCACTTGTGCATCTGCCCACACTTACTTGTACATTTATAATACTTAATATGCAATACTTCTGGATTCATAGGCTATATTCCCCATTCCTACATATTAGAACAGCTGAACGTGTTTTCTTTTTACATTACATTACATTTTCTATCTTTATTATGTATATTGTGTTGTCTTTATTATGTATATTGAGCCATTCTCAATATATATACAGTGTATATATTTTTTTTCTCTTTGTTTTTTACTTCCTATGCCGCCTGCCATGTCACAAGAGGTTCACTGTTCAGAATGGCCCTGTGTTGTGATGTACATGTGACAATAAAACACTTCACTTAAATAATGCCTGTAAATGCCTGAATATGTCTCAACAGTTGACAGTGATCCAGCTGAGCAGCTCAACTCTACAGGCCAGAGTAAAGGCATCATGCTTGCTCCTGCTGTCTCAGGTTGTCAATTCAACCTAAATATGAATGTGGACAATCAGGGTAATTATTATTCTTTTGCTACAAAGTAGCCATGTGATCCATATATATATATATATATATATATATATATATATATGTGTGTGTGTATATATATACACAAGTTCCCTTTACGTTCCTGTTCTAAATACTCACTCTTTTGCATGGGAAGTGTTTGTTTCACCGATGAAACCACCGGACGATCCTATCACTGTGGGGGCTGCTCTGCAAACGGAACTCAACGGTAAGTTGGCTAAATAAGAGAAGCATTTGCAGCATCTGTTTCATCCACTTTTAAGACTTTGAAGATTGCAGTCAAGTCAGGTAGCTTAGTTGTTTAAGGGGGCCCTATATTAGACCACCAGGTGTAAGCGTATTGAACCATTACAAGCCATTTCAAAATTGTCGTCTGACTAAAACTAATTGTGATGACACCTAGATGTATGTATGTATGTAATGGCTAATCACGCTCACACCTGGTGGTATAATAGGGCCCCTTTAACTAGTTCTGTTTCAGTTCTTTCAATGATTAATCGTCGATTCCCATGACACATGACCTTTCAGACAATTGAAACAAAGAAAGACTGATAGATTGACTTGGAGTAAAATCAATATCAAAATAACAATTTCCTTATGCCTTTCCTAGAAGATCCGGTTGTAAAATGTCAAAAGGCCTTGAAGTCCACCCTGAAGAGCACATACGGGCTTATTTTTGATGGGCCGGACCTGGTATCTAAATCACCTCTGAATAACATCTACACAGAACTCCACGTAGTGGTGGGAAGAGTTAATGCTGTCAATCAAGAGCACGAAGTGTTTGAGAGCATGTCCAAGACCATGGGGACCCAGGAAAAGACAATAAAATACACTGACATCTTCAGTCCTTCAGCTGAACAGGAATACAAAGTAAGGACCGTCCTCACAATGGGTATACCAGGCATTGGAAAAACAATATATATCAATAAGTTTGTTTTGGACTGGGCCGAGGATAAACACTGTAACTTTCTGGATTTTGTGTTTCCACTTTCATTTCGAGACCTTAATGAGATTCCGGAGCCTATAAGTCTATCGGAGCTTTTGCTTCGTTTTTTTCCTCAAATGAAAGAGGTCCAGAGGTTGGACACGTTGCAAGTGCTGTTCATTCTGGACGGTCTCGACGACAGCCGCCTGCCTCTTGAACCCACCTGTGAATCTGTGAGCGACACGTTGCAGCCGACCACAATACCTGTGCTCTTGACTAATATTATCAGGGGCACCATGCTGCCCTCCGCCCTGGTTTGGGTGACTTCGAGACCGGCAGCTGCACGCCAGATCCCCAGGCATTGGTTTGACCTGGTGACTGAGGTGAGGGGCTTCAATGACCCCCAGAAGGAGGAGTACTTCAGGAAGAAAATCAGCAACCAAAAGATATTCTCTCATGTGAAGTCCATGAGAAGCCTCCACATCATGTGCCACATACCACTGTTCTGCTTGCTGACTGCCACCATGCTTGAGGATGAATTCACACAGACAACAAAGAGTCAGCACATACCAAAGCAACTGACAAAGATGTACCTATCCTTCCTGGTCCTGCATATGCAAGAAAGTGACTCCAATGTTAAGAGCACCAGATCGTGCCTTATTTCACTGGGTGAGTTGGCCTTCAGAGAGCTGCGAAAAGGGCAATTCCATATTTGATGAGGAGGACCTGCAGAGGAACGGCATAGATGGCTCACAGAAGTCAATGTGCTCGGGCCTCTACATGTGGATTTTCAGCAAGGAAATGACTCTTTGCCAAAAGGGGTCATTTGTCTTTGTCCATCGGTCTGTTCAAGAATTCTTCGCCTCTCTCTACGTGTTTCTCAAATTCAACTATTACAAAGTCAACGTGCTGGTGAAGAAGTTGTCTTCGCACAGACGTTTAGACTTTTCCATAAATCCATCAGCACTCTACAAAAAAGCGGTGGACAAGGCTTTGCAGTGCAATGACGAACGTTTCAACCTCTTCCTCCGCTTTCTACTGGGTCTGTTGCTGGAGTCCAACCAGACTCCGTTGCGACGTGTATTGACTCAAAAGAAAACAAACCCAAAGATCAGGTTAGATGTCATCAAACACATTAAGAGGAGGATCAGGTCTTGCAATTCCAAAACTAAAGAAATGAATCTGAGAGAGTGCCTCAATGAACTCAATGATCATTCTTTATAATCCCTCCAGTTCAATGTAACAACTGACAGAACAACTGCTGGTGCCAACTGCTGGTGCTAGTGTTGTGTCGACTGTCTGGGAAGGTATTCTGTGACATTCTGTGAATGTCAGCATATAACAATGTATATTTTAGTACATTGATTTATATGTGTATTGCTCACCTGGATATTCTTGCTGTATATACCATTCATTTACTTATTTTACATAGAAATTCTATATTTCTATTTTGTAGAGTTCTATTTCTATTTTGTACTTTTATTCTGTTTTGTATTCCTTTATAATTACTGTCGGGCGTTTTGCAAAAAAAGTTTTTCACTCACTGCTTATACTCACGTGTAAATTGTGAAGTGACAATAAAATACTTGAAACTTGAAGACTCTCTGGTAAAGATCGTGGAGGGGGGGTCTGTCTCATGATAAACAGATCTTGGTGCAACCAGAGTCATGTGCAGACCCTCAAGTCTTTCTGTTCCCCGGACCTGGAGTACCTGATGCTTATGTGCCGACCATTCTGGCTACCGCGGGAGTTTACAGCAGTAACCGTGACTGCTGTGTACATTCCCCCTCAAGCCAACACGGACATAGCGCTGAAGGAGCTTTATGGGGCTATCAGCGAACAGGAGTCGGCTCACCCGGAGGCTGCTTTCATTGTGGCGGGGGACTTCATTAAGGCGAACCTGAAGAAAGTTCTCCCGAAGTTCTACCAACACATCACAAGCAACACACGGGGCGAGCGGATCCTCGACCACTGCTACACCCCCTTCCGGGACGGCTACAAGTCCCTCCTCCGCCCACTGTTCGGCAAATCAGATCACCGCTCGATCCAACTACTCCCCGCCTACAGGCAGAGACTGAAGCAGCAACCAATCGCTGTGAAGGAGGTCCAATGCTGGTCGGACCAATCGTCTATGCTGCAGGATTGCTTTGGTGACGCGGACTGGGATATGTTCCGGGTCGCGTCGGACAATAACATCAGCGAGTACGCGTCCTCAGTCACCGGGTTCATCAAGAAATGCATAGATGACGTTGTTCCTACTAAATCGGTTCGGATTTATCCCAACCAGAAACCGTGGATTAATGGCGATGTTCGCGCCGCACTCCGCACGTGTAACGCCGCCTTTGACTCGCGCTACGACCTCCGCAAGCCCATCGGCTCTGCCAAGCGGGAATATAAGAAAAGGCTGGAAGACAAATTCAAGAGCCACGATGTGAGGGGTGTGTGGAAGGGGCTGCAGACAATCACGGACTTCAGAGGGAGAACCAGCGGTGTAGAGAACTCCTCTACCTCCCTCCCTGGCGAGCTAAACACCTTCTTCGCTCGGTTCGACGTGAACAGCAGCCCGCCGAAGTCAGCCCTGCCTGAGGAGGCCAGCCTGCTGAACATCTCAGAGGCTGACGTGCGCAGAGCCTTCAAGCGGGTGGACATCCAAAAGGCGGCGGGCTCAGACCACATCCCGGGGCGCGTCCTCAGAGCATGCGCAGACCAGTTGGCAGGAGTCTTCGCAGACATCTTCAACCTGTCCCTGTCCCAGGCTGTTGTTCCCGAGGTCTTCAAGATGTCCATCATCGTGCCTGTCCCTAAACACCCCAAGGTAACCTGCCTGAATGACTGGAGACCCGTAGCCCTCACCTCGATTGTCAGTAAATGCTTCGAGAGGCTGGTCAAGGACTTCATTTGTTCCATGTTGCCTGCCACGCTGGACCCATGGCAATTTGCGTACCGTCAAAACAGATCCACCGACGACGCCATTGCCATGGCACTTCACACCGCCCTCTCTCACCTGGAGGGGAAGAACTGTTGTGTGAGAATGCTGTTTGTGGACTTCTGCTCAGCGTTCAACACGATAGTTCCTGCCAAGCTCGACACCAAGCTCAGGAGTCTAGGCCTGCACCCGACCATGTGCAGCTGGATACTGGACTTCCTGTCGGGCCGCCGCCAGGTGGTGAGGATGGGCAGCACCACCTCAGAGCCGCTGACCCTCAACACTGGAGCCCCTCAGGGATGCGTGTTGAGCCCTCTCCTCTACTCCCTGTACACCCACGACTGCATGGCTATGCACAGCTCCAACGTCATCATCAAGTTTGCTGACGACACGACAGTGTTGGGTCTGATCGCCGACGACGACGAGACAGCCTACAGGGAGGAGGTTGGATCACTGGCACAGTGGTGCCAAGAAAACAACCTCGCCCTCAACGTCAAGAAGACCAAGGAGCTGATCGTGGACTACAGGAAGCGGAGAGGAGAGCACGCCCCCATCTCCATCGACGGTGCTGCAGTAGAGAGGGTCAGCAGCTTCAAGTTCCTCGGCGTGCACATCTCCGAGGACCTCACATGGACCACGCACACCACACACGTGGTGAAAAAGTCCCAACAACGCCTGTATTTCCTCAGGCGACTGAGGAAATTCAACATGTGCCCCCGCATCCTCAGAACATTCTACTCCTGTACCATCGAGAGTGTTCTCACAGGATGCATCACCGTCTGGTACGGGAACTGCACCGCACTGGAGCGTAAAACACTACAGAGGGTGGTGCGGACGGCCCAGTACATCGTTGGAGGTGAGCTTCCCTCCCTCCTGGATATATACACCAGGCGGTGCGTGGCCAAGGCCAAAAGGATTATTAAAGACAATAACCACCCCAGCCACGAACTGTACACACTTCTACCGTCAGGCAGGCGATACCGCAGTATCAAGTGCACACGAGCAGATTCAGAGACAGCTTCCACAGTCAGGCCATCAGGCTGCTGAACAAGTTCGGCATCAATGTCTAAGTGCTAGTGCTAAGTGTTACTGCCAGTGCTAGTCCTGGTGATAAGTGCTAGTGTTACTGCTGGAGCTAGTGCTGGTAGCAGTGCTAAGTGTTGGTGCTAGTGCTGGTGTTACTGCTAGTGCTGGTCCTGGTGCTAGTGTTACTGCTGGTGCTGGTGCTAGTACTGGTGTTAGTGCTAGTCCTGGTGCCAATTGCTGGTGCTAGTGTTGTGTTGACTGTCTGAGAAGGTATTCTGTGACATTCTGTGAATGTCAGCATATAACAATGTATATTTTAGTACATTGATTTATATGTGTATTGCTCACCTGGATATTTTTTTGTTGTATATTCCATTTCATTTTATATTTCATTACTATTTACACAGCATTTCTATTCATAGTTCTATTTCTATTTTGCACAGTTATTTCTATTTTGTAGTTCTTATTCTATTTTGTATTCCTTTATAATTACTGTCGGTTGTCGGGCGTTTTGCACAAAAAGTTTTTCACTCACTGCTTATACTCACGTGTAAATTGTGAAGTGACAATAAAAATACTTGAAACTTGAAACAAAACAAAATTCATAAGGTCAGGGTGTGGGGTTGGGGTTAGATGGTTGAAAAGGAAGTAAACAGTTTTACAGTCATACATGTGGGCTCAAATAAATCACACGGTAAGAGAACATAAACAGGAACAGGCGAGAGAGAGTTTACACACGAGTGAGCGAAAAAAAATACACAAACGGAAGGTGAGAGGAAATCAAGTCTTAATATTCCCAAATTCAATGCATGTGAGTGTGTACTGGCGGATCCCTCAAGAGAAATTCACCAGGACCACCCCCATTCTCACTCACACACACACACACACACACACACAGATGTTGAGCAGCAGCTCCTGCTGGGCGTTGGCCCCCACCCACAGGAAGAGGTGGAGCCCCGTCTCCAGCAGATAGACTCCGCCCTTGGACAGCCGCTCCTCCTAGTCCCACATTGCCAACGGCAGGGACTCACCCTCCAACTTCATCTGGGAAGGAGCTGCGAGGGAGGAGAGGGAGGGAGGGAGACACAGAGAGATAAGATGCTTATTTGCTGGAGCGCGGGGGGAACTCCACTCCAATAATAATAATAATAATACCTATTATTGTTACAATAATACAAATAATAATTATTATTATCATTACTATTATAATAGTGGTGGTCGGCTGATGACTTGATGAACAGCAGGTGAGAGAGGCAGTGCAGGTGAGCACTGTGGTTGATGAGCAGGGTTTATTGTCTGTCTGAAAATCACCATGGGCTGCATTATTATTAATATCATGTTACCTCTAAATATCACCCTGCAATATTACCCCTCGTCTCTTCTCATCATCATGTGCAGTACTTCTTCTCAATATTATCCTTGTAAGAGGATGTTGAGTAAACTACTCAGTATTATGGACAACGCCTCCCATCCCCTGCACGCCACACTGGAGTCATACCAGAGCACCTTCACCACAGAACGCCACAGGAGGTCCTTTCTGCCCGTGGCCATCAAACTCTATAACTCCTCCCTATAACTCCCCCTAGACAATGAACACAGCAATATAATGTGCAATATTACCATTCAACATCATGTGCACTTTCCTCAGTATTACGTGCAATATTAATATTACTGTCCAACATCATGTGCAATACTCTATCATGTGCTATATTATTATTATTCTATCATATTATCTATAACATACCTCTNCTGGTAGTTAGTGCTAAGTGTTGGTGCTAGTGCTGGTGCTAGTACTGGTGTTAGTGCTAGTCCTGGTGCTAGTACTGGTGCTGGTCCTGGTGCTAGTACTGGTGTTGGTGCTAGTCCTGGTGCCAACTGCTGGTGCTAGTGTTGTGTCGACTGTCTGGGAAGGTATTCTGTGACATTCTGTGAATGTCAGCATATAACAATGTATATTTTAGTACATTGATTTATATGTGTATTGCTCACCTGGATATTTTTGCTGTATATTCCATTTCATTTTATATTTCATTTACTTATTTTACAGAGAATTTATATTCATAGTTCTATTTCTATTTTGCATAGTTCTATTTCTATTTTGTATTCTTTTATAATTACTGTCGGCTTTCGGGCGTTTTCCACAAAGTTTTTCACTCACTGCTTATACTCACGTGTAAATTGTGAAGTGACAATTAAAAATACTTCAAACTTCAAACTTGAAGACATTCAAATGAAGACTGTGTAAGCAGAGGGATGGGGGACAGCTCCAGTTCTTGTCGGTGTATAACAGCTAGGCCCAGGGGCGGTTCTGGAAACTTTGAGGCCCCAGGCAAAGGATTCCGAGGCCCTTCCGATCTGTGCAAATTTCTTTTTCACTTCCACTTTGAAAACGTTTCATGGCTGGCAATCGCTCCACACCTCACCAATACCTCTATGAACATTCAGACTAGCTAGTTGCTGCTATGGTGACAGGAAACGGACCTGCAGTCATTTGATTTGTGATGAGTTTAGGATCAATCATGAAGCAAAATAAGTTTTTTTCTTCAATCTTTATATATTATGGATTATTGTTTGTTTGAAATATTTGCATTTTGCATACAACCAAAATAATAATAATTATTATTATTAACATTCTATATAGTTCAGATATTTGTTTTAATCACACTAAAGTGTGATCATAGCATCAATATCAATCAATTCCCGCGTCGGTAACGTCTGGTGGGTTCAGTCCGCGCGCAGAGTAAACCTCTGGCTGGTGCCATGTTTCTGTGAGGCACATGAAGTCTAGGCCCTTGTCCATGATGTGGTCTTGAATGTAGGAGGATTTGTTGTTGATGGATTGTGCATTAAAAAGTTCCAGTTTGACCATCGATGAGGAGGTTAATCTCTGCAGGGGTCGTAATACATTAAAATCCACTCCACGTTGTCTGTCATGCTGGGTATGCAGAGATCTCGCGGTGTTTCCTGTACTGGTATGCAGAGATCTCGCGGTGTTTCCAGTACTGGTGTGCTATCAACACCGAAAGCGTGGGAGCAGTAGAGTGGCCAGGCTGGTGGTAAATACACTTTCGACGAGAACCTCTATGGATGTAACGGGGTCGGCGTAAAAGTCTAGTTTATGGCTGAGATGCATGCTGGAGTGGTGCAGTTGTTGAGATTCAGCAGTTGCGGGATGGAATATTTGAGCATCATGCCGGTCGCCGAAAGTGTTTGCTTGGAGCGGAGAATACCTCGTACGCTGGATAGACTGATAGTCCGAGTGATCGCCCACTGACAGCGGGAGGTTAACCAGCAATCAGCCGATGTTGGAGGAGATGGCAGCAGGTAAGTCAGTAAATCCAGGAAATCCGTGCCAAAAACTCAAAAGAAAAAACTTGTAAAATACCTAGCAGTCTAAAAGTTAGCCCTATAACTTTAGCTTGTACAATCGTAGGTAAAAGTTAGACCTGGACTGTAACTTTGGCTCGTAAAGTCGTAATACTAGCTCAGAAGGAGAAGCGGCGAACAGACAAACGCCAGCGTCCTCCCCTCCGGCCCACAGCCCTATGCTAGCTCTCTCCTTCAGATCGCCACGGGGTTGTCGGACGAACCCTCTACTACCAGAGGACAATTGGATAATAGGTTGGGTGTAATTGGCTACCAAATTAAGAGAAAGGGGGATGAAATCAGATACAAAATTATGAAAAAAGGAAATGTGGGAACATAGGGCTGTGGGAACATAGGCACGCAAGTAGCTTCACTATCTTGGCAAAACATTCAAAATAAACAGGAATCAAACCTCTTTGTATGTGTCGTGGCAATTATACGATAATAATTGCGTCCAAGGTGAATGAGTCTAAAGCAGACAAAAATACTTGTAAAACTAAGAGTGTTTAATGTATGCATACACTAGACTCCTCTCTAGCAGAGTGAGTCCAGACTAACCTTCTCATGACAGTTTTAAGCACAATTTTCACAGCATGAGATTCCTGGCTTGACAAAGGATAAACAATTGGCCCCTTTTCATGTTGTCTTCCAGACGCATTAATTGTATTAGTTTCCTGAATAACATATGCATTCAAGGTTTCATTACAGTGACAACAGGGCAAACACAACAGGGGTTACTTGACAGCAGCACATAGTTTCTTGCATTAACATTACTAGATCCTTTGAAATTGACATCAAATGTCTTGCTGTTTCAAGTATTGAAGCTATCAACCAATCATCTCAGTGCCTTCTGCCAGTGGCTGTTCACAGTAGGGGTCCTCTCAATGATATGCAGATGAAGGCATGTTGCTTGTAAATGGTCAATATGCTATATTTCCACCACAAGTGCAAATAGGAATTTAAAATCCAATATCAAATAATATAGCAGCTGAAACAAAGAAAAGTTAAATCACAATTCACGAATAAACAAGTAACTTGGTAAAAACAAAATATTCAAACAGAGGCAGTCATTAACTTGTCAAGTTCTTTTTTTTCACCCACTAAAGGGGGCAGCAGTCCCCCTTCTGTAAAATCACCCTGTGGGGAAATCCAAGGGCCCTCTGATGTGAGACTGACTCCTATCAGTGAGAGACTCAAATTTGCACAGTGTGTTGATGATCACAGTCACACAGAATGCTCACTTAAGCAGCAATGGCAGGTTCTTTCTCATGAACAATCATTTCTGCTTTCTCTGCTGTTACATTTTACATTTACATTTAGGGCATTTAGGCAGACGCTTTTATCCAAAGCGACTTACAAAGAGTACATTTGTTGAAGGAGAGGCAGCAATATATCACTGTGGTACCTGAAGATAAGAACAGAGCTGTTTTCGAGCGTTCATATCTACGAGACGAATAGAACGAGTTTCATAATTGCTAAGTTGCCTGCATAAGTAGCTGGGCAGGCGTGCAATTCTAAGCATGATACAACATCTGAGAATGAACAACAATGCTAAGTGCCATTAATAAGTGTTAAGACATATAAACACGCAGTTAGTGCTAGCGGGGGGGGGGGGTTATGTAGAGTCCAGGTTAGTCTGCTGTTAGTCTGTTTCTCTTCTCATCCACGATGTTGGAGACTGTGCTGAACAGTCGCTCACTTTCTACACTAGTGGAGGGGGCACAGAGGTATTTTAAGGCAGTGGCAGGCATCACGAGCTGCATTGTATGTGCAACGCAGTATAAGCTGTGCACTCCCATGTTGTCCATGGCCTTTTTCATGTTGCTAGCGTTGTCCCTCAAAATGACGTGCACTTTGGTCAACGGAATATGCCACTGATCAAGCATTTCCTTTGTGGCAGTCGAAATCGAGTCGCCGGTGTGTGATCCATGGAAGTTTTTTGCTTGTAGCATCGCACTCTGAGGCGTAAAACTTGTGTCCAACCAGTGTACAGTTAAACTTAAAAGCGACATGGGGCACACGTCGGAGCTCCAGATATCTGTGGTGAAGCTCATTGTTTTTACATCTTTTAACTCTTCCGATATGTGTTTCCACACGTTCTTGTACAGTTCAGGCAGAGCGGTCTCAGAAAAATATTTTCGTGATGGTAAACTGTACCGTGGTTCCAGGTGTTCAAGTAGGCGGCGGAAGCCCTCGTTTTCAACGACTGACAGGGGTTGCTCATCCAAAACAATGAATTCCAGAACCTTTTCTGTTATTTTTGTCGCTTTCACACTATCACTTGGAAGTTTCTCGCATCTTTGCAGTCCATCCGCCGAAGTTAACTGCCTTGTCGTATCGTCCCCTTTTTTTTATTTGTTCAACTCGAGGAACTCAACTAAGCAACTCGAGGTGCTTGATTAAGTTGGTTGTGTTATGTTTTGCAGTGTTACCACCACCCCTCGGAACATTGGCTTTGCAGATATTGCAAGTAGCCGTCGAACTTGTTTGGCGTAGCAAGCGTGAAATACCTCCAAACAGCTGACCCTTTGGCTCGCTCCATGCTGTATTAGCTCCATGCATTTGCTGTGTTTTGAGAAAAATCTACCGGCATGCTGCTGACGCATGACGTGGTACGCGTCGCACACATAGAATTGAAGTGACTAGATCGGTCCCATGGATCGGCCCCATTGTCTCCGATACCCGATCTAGCTATTTTAGTCATATCGGGGCCGATATCCAATATCAATATCGGATCGGTGCATCCCTAGCCGTAACCTACGCCAACCAAACACAGACTCAACTCAACTCCCGCTCAAAACATAACAACTCCCCCTTTATTACGAGCCCCTCCCACTTCATTATGATTTGCCACCCACCCAGATTGACAGGTATCTAGGCCTGTCACGATAACAGATTTTGCTGGACGATAAATTGTCCCAGAAATTATTGCGATAAGCGATAATATTGCCGTTTTGAGACCATTTTCAACTAATATAATGATAATGCAAGTAGGCCTACACCCTTTCAAAGATCAATAAACGTTTATTTCTAAAGAATATTTAACACTGAAACTGGAAGACTTTTTAAATATCCTAAATAAACAAAACAACCAAAAACAATAAATAAAATGGAATGGGTGATTATGCTTACACACACACACAACCCCACTCTGACACCCATTATACCCATTACACACACACACACACCAAACCCCCCTCCTCACACACACACACACACACACACAGTTCCTCCAATAAATAGTATAAAAATTTAGTCCATAAGGATGATTGCACTGCCCACTAGTTATTGCACTATTGCCCCACCAGTTATTGCACTATTGCCCCACCATACTGTTGCACTGTTCCATCAGGGAAAGCTCCCATCATTAAGTAGCTTAATTGATAGCGGTACTAGGGAGAACAACCAAAAACAATAAATTAAATGGAATGGGTGATTATGCTTTAGGTGCAGATGCATGTTGTTGTATTGGCGCGTTTAGTTGCTACTGTTTTACAACAAATACGACATACCGGCTCTCACAGGTTAAGTGGTTCACCACGGTCATTCGGTTTGAATCCGAAGTGCTCCCACACTGCTGCTGTCGCGTTCGGCTTTGAAACCAATTCCATCTTTGTTTTTATTCCTCCAAATCTCAACTAGCGTTTTCTCTGGCTTGCTACTCCTCACGGGGCTATCATGCTGCACTCTGTGTAACGCCAGGGGTCCGCCTCCCCACACAGAGACCATGCGGCTGACTAGTGACTGACACGACACGAGGGTTTACTCCTCATTACGCTGAGGAAGCGACGGGGGGGGGTCAGTCGAGACCGATGCACCGGAGTGAAAACTCTTGTCATCCAGTCTCTTTGATAGAGAGAGAGACGAGGAAAACAAACAAGCATGCAAATGGAAATTATCACGGCCGGCAAAATTATCGAGCTCATTTTAATTTATCATGCGATTAATTGATTTATTGCTTATCGCGACAGGCCTACAGGTATCACGTTCCAATAGACGCACACGGGAACGGCTGCATCAGAACAACACAGAATACACATAACACATGTAATTAACATCCAGGGTCGCTCCATTGCCTCCCCCCTTCAAAGTCCCTCGTCCTCGAGGGGGACAAACAAAGTCCTGGAAGCGACCCGGAGCTCTCCGCTCCCTACGAGGCCGTGTGGGGGAGGGGCTGGGGGCCCAGTCGCTGACTGGTGATCGATGAGGAGTGTGGGGGCAGGGGTGGGCCTGGAGTCAGCGCGCTGGGGTGAGTGTGTCCGGGGCCTGTTCTCACTGGTGTGGGGAGCCACAGGGCTTGCTGGAGCAGGTTGAGGGGTGGCGTTGCCATGGTAAGAGGCTAACCTGCCTTTGTGCAGAGCCACCCTCCTTCCCCGAGGTGGTAGCTGGACCCTGTACACCACCTCCCCCAACCTCTCCAGGACCCTGCAGGGCCCCACCCACTCGCTGTCCAGCTTTGGGCACCTTGGGACTGTAGGTCCAGACCAGTTCACCAGCCACAAAGTGCCTGCCACGGGAGTACACATCGTAGTTCCTTTTCTGCCTCTCCCCTGCATTCAGCAGCTGCCTCCTGGTGAAGGAGTGAGCCGTCTCCAATCGGTCCTGGAGTCTCCTGGCGTACTCCGGGCCAGGGGGGACAGGGGGGGAATCGGGTGGCCGGCCAAACGCCAGCTCGGCTGATGTGCGGAGCTCTCTGCCCAACATCAGCAGAGCTGGAGTACAGGAAGTTGACTCCTGGACGGCTGACCGGTACGCCATGAGCACCAGAGGCAGATGGCTGTCTCTCTGGTGCTTTGCCGAGACAATAGCCAGCTGCTGTTCCATACAGCGATGAAACCGCTCCACCAGGCCGTCGCTCTGGGGGTGCAGAGGAGTAGTGCGGGTCTTTCTGCATGTCCAGCCTACTACACAAAGCTGCAAACACACAGGATTCAAAATTCCTCCCTGGTCGCTGTGGGATGGGACTCTGCTGCCCCAAAACGGCTAATCATCCACCCCAACAAAGCGTCCGCTATGGTTTCTGCCTCCTGGTCAGGCAGAGCGTACGCCTCTGGCCACTTGGGTAAAATAATCCATGGCATGAGGACATACTTATTCCCCCTCTCAGTACAGCGGTAGTGATCCCACCACGTCCACCCAACCCTCGTCCATGGGGAACCCACAGGGCACTGCTGGAGCTGGGCATGTGACCTGTCGTGGGGCCTTTGTGGGATGTGCAGCTTATCACAGCGGCGACAGAAGTCCCTCGACGTCCCTCTTGTGCTGCCCACAGTAGAACCCCTGGCAGAGGGTCTTAGTCACCCCGAAGTGTCCTGAGCCCACAGCCCCATGGGAAGCCGCCCGAAGCACTTCCTCATGCATGGGAGTGCGGCACCACCACTTGCCACCTCACCTCTCCCGTGGCCGGTTCCTTCCAGGCCCGCTGAAGCACGCCATCACACCAGCCGCAGCCCGCCGAACTTGGCCCACAGTCCTTTGGTGACCGGGGAGAGAATGGCCGCTTCTTCCCATGGAGGCCGCTGCTGTAGCTCCAACCACCGGCGCACTCGTTGAAGGTCTGTGTCTTCCCTCCTGCTGCTGTTTTCCACCCCGTCGTGTCAACATCCCGGAGTTCACGACAGACCACCTCCACCGCAGAGCAGCCCTCCTCTTGGCTGAGCAGCTCCTCCTCGCGGCTCTCCCTCGGCTCACAGTGACGGCAGCTGTCCCCGCTGCAAGGGCGTCGGGAGAGGGCATCTGCATTAGCATGGCGTGCCCCTGCCCTGTGTTCCACAGTGAAGCTGTAGGCCTGGAGCTCTTCGATCCACCGCGCCACCTGCCCTTCTGGCTCCTTGAAGGACATGAGCCACTGGAGCGCGGAGTGGTCAGTCCTTACCGTGAAGGGCAGGCCGCAGAGGTAGTACTTGAAGTGGCGAACTGCTCTGACAATGGCCAGCAGTTTGTGTCGGGTGACGCAGTAGCCTTGTTAAATGTCCTGCTGTAATACGCCACTACCCGCTCTCTCTCTGGCCCCTCCTGCGCCAGCACAGCGCCGGTGCCGACGCTACTAGCGTCCATATCTAGGATGAAAGGCAGGGTCAGGGGGAGAGAGCACCGGGGCTTTGCTAAGAAGTCCCTGGAGGGCCTGGAAGGCAGCCTGGCACTCCTCTGCCCATACGAATTCCTTGTCTTTCTGTAACAGACGGAACAGAGGAGCGGCCACACAGGAAAAGCCCCTCACTA
>PIJE02005404.1:0-10000 GCA_002895965.2 Coryphaenoides rupestris
GTGTGTGTGTGTGTGTGTGTGTGTGTGTGTGTGTGTTTGGGGGGGAGTAGGTATAGGCATGTGTGTTTGTGTGTACCTTTGTGTGTTTGTGTGTGCATGTGTGGGTGTGTTGGTGTGTGTTGTGTTTGGCAGGGGGTGGATTTAGGTGTGTGTATGTGTGCATGCGTGTCTGTGTATGTGTGTTTGTGTGTGTGTTTGTGTGTGTGTGTTTGGGGGGGAGTAGGTATAGGCATGTGTGTGTGTATGTACCTTTTTGTGTGTGTGTGTGCGTTTCTGTGTGCATGTGTGGGTGTGTGTTGTGTTTGGCAGGGGGTGGATTTAGGTGTGTGTATGTGTGCATGCGTGTCTGTGTATGTGTGTTTGTGTGTGTGTGTGTGTGTGTGTGTGTTTGTGTGTGCATGTGTGGGTGAGTGGGTGTGTGTTGTGTTTGGCTGGGGGTAGGTTTAGGTGTGTGTACATGTGCATGCGTGTATGTGTGTTTGTGTTTGTGTATGTGTTTATGTGTATGTGTGTATGTCTGTGTTTTGTGTGTGTGCATGCGTGTGTGTATGTGTGTGTGCCTGTGTGCGCGTGTGCATGTGTGTGTGTGGGTCGCATGTAGAGTGTGTGTGTGTCGCAACGACACCGTCGTCATCATAATAAGCATGCATTTGCGTTGTTATTGCGCGCCGTCCGCGCACTACATTACGTTCCGTCTTCCGTTTCCTTCTCCTTGTGAATGACGCTCCCTCTCCCACGGCCCTCGCCCTCCCCCTGCCCTCCTCGGGAAGGCTTTGTCTGCTCGTTGAGAAGACAATGGCTGTCGTTCGGTTTCCCGCTCCCGTGTCGTCTGAGTGACGCAGAGAGAGAGAGCAATTGGCAGCGGGCGAGACAAATGAGTGCATCGCTCTGAGAAGTGAAATCCAACACTTGAGTCATTCCAACGAACGAGGGAAGAAAACAGAATAACAATCGCGCGCTTCGGTGCCAAGTGGCTTATTTTGGGACCCATCTGTGGGTATTAAACATGAGAGAAGGCTCCGTATGCACGTGTGTGTGTGTGTGTGTGTGTGTGTGTATGTGTGTGTGTATGTACGATATGTATGTGTATGTATGTGTGTATGTATGTATAGCACGATCGGGCACAGAGCAGACCGCACTGCGCATTGCACCCGCGAGGGAGGGGCAATAATCGACGCTATTTCTCGACAAATCTGACGTTTTTTTATCGTATTCTGTTTATCCGGCGTCTGCTTTGCCGCCCTGCCCTGCAGTCACAATGTACTGCAGATATGCTGTCGAAAACAGGAGCGTTCACAGTGTGCTGTGAATAACAGAGGCAAGTGGTAGACCGAGAGAGAGAGAGAGAGAGAGAGAGAGAGACGGAGAGAGAGCTTCCTCGGGCCCGGCGGAGGTCAGCCCACGCCCTACGCCACCACGCAGCTCATCCAGTCCGCCATCATGGGCAACAACGTCAACGGCGGCGACCGGGGCGCGCTGCCGCACCCGCCGGGGGGAATGGGCGGCGGGGAGATGAACGAGAAGCACGGCTGGAAGCCCGGCGCCGTGTCCCAGCACAAGCAGCAGCAGCAGCCGCCGGACCTGGCGTCCCAGCTGCAGTACAGCATCATGGAGCAGAACAAGCTCAACAAGGGTGAGTGGGCGGGGCCAACGAGGGCGCGGGCAAAAAACGCAGAAACCCCAAGAACCTAAACGCCCCAGAGGAGGAGGACCAATGGGAACAAACCCTAAAATGGCGTCACTCACGTCCGACACCTCTTCGCCGTTCTTCGTTTTTTCCTCTTCATCGCTCCCTCCTCTCTCTCTCTCTCTCTCTCTCTCTCTCTCTCTCTCTCTCTCTCTCTGTCTCCTGCAGTCCTCTCTTGCCCGTCGCTTCAGGAAAAATACCCATGATCCCCTCTGGTTCTTGTCTTGCCTTCCATCCAGTCATGTCAATATTAGCCGTCCATCACACTTTTCTCTCACTCTCTTGTTGCAACTGATCTCCGCCCCCTTGCTGTGCAACTATATCTATACACATATCTATACATATATATATATATATATATATATATATATATGTATATATATATATATATATATATATATGTATAGATATACTGTATATACAGCTTGACATAAATCACTTGTCAGGGCAGTTCAATGTCTGGTTGTTTGTCAGGACTGTGACATTTGATCACAGGTGTCAACAGCACACATCTTGATGGAAAGATAAGGCCTCGCTGTGGGGGGGAGGGAGAAGTCGCCAACCTTTTTTAAGAAAGGAAACTTTTCAAATCAACCACCATCAACTCACTCCTCGAAGCCACATCTACCGCCCGCCGCGGTTTAGAGTTTCGCCATTTTCTTTTTCGACACGTTTTCGACATCGCATGTTTTCCTTGGAGTGCTTTGCTGAAAACACACACGGCGTGGACCGCATGGTGTCTCCGTGCCGTCGTGCTTTCATAACATCCTCCCGTTGCGTCTTCTTAATGTCTTCAGCATGTTCCTTGCTTTTTTCTACGGGCCTGAAATATTTAGAACGTGCCTGTCTGCTATACTTACTGGCTGCCTGTCGAGATGTTCACTGTGCTGGGGAGGGGGGGGGGTTGTTGTATCTACATCCCCTTTCTTTCTCCCTCTCCCTCTCCTCCTCTCCTCCTCTCCCTCTCCCTCTCCTCTCGTCTCCCTCTCTCCCCTCTCCTCTCTTCCTCTCCTCTCCTTCTCCCTCTCCTCCTCTCCCTCTCCTCCTCTCCCTCTCCTTCTCCCTCTCCTCCTCTCCCTCTCCTTCTCCCTCTCCTCCTCTCCCTCTCCTCCTCTCCCTCTCCTTCTCCCTCTCCTCCTCTCCCTCTCCTTCTCCCTCTCCTCCTCTCCCTCTCCTTCTCCCTCTCCTCCTCTCTCCCTCTCCTTCTCCCTCTCCTCCTCTCCCTCTCCTCCTCTCCCTCTCCTTCTCCCTCTCCTCCTCTCCCTCTCCTCTCTCCTCCTCTCCCTCTCCTCCTCTCCCTCTCCTTCTCCCTCTCCTCCTCTCCCTCTCCTTCTCCCTCTCCTCCTCTCCCTCTCTTCTCCTCTCTCTCCTCTCTCCTCTCTCCTCTCCTCTCTCCTCTCCTCTCTCTCCTCTCTCTCCTTCTCCCTCTCCTCCTCTCCTCTCCTCTCTCCTCCTCTCCTCTCCTCTCTTCTCCCTCTCTCTCCCTCTCTCTCCTCTCCTTCTCCTCTCCTCCTTCTCCCTCTCTCCTCTCCCTCTTCTCTCCCTCTCGTTCTCCCTCTCTCCTCTCTCTCCTCTTCTCCCCTCTCCCTCTCCCTCTCCTCCTCTCCTCTCTCTCCTCCTCTCCTCTCCCTCTCTCCTCTCTCTCCTCCTCTCCTCTCCTTCTCCCTCCCCTCTCTCCTCTCTCCTCCTCTCCTCTCCTTCTCCCTCTCCTTCTCCCTCTCCTCCTCTCCCTCTCCTCCTCCCCCTCTCCCCTCCATCCCACACACCCCACATTTGATCCCTTTGCCTCCACCACCACCCCATTCAGGCCAATGCTAACAATATACTCTGTACCTCCTCCTCCACCCTCCACCCTCCTCCACCTCCAACCCCTCTTCTCTCCATCCTCCTCCACACCACACCACCACCACCACCACCACCACCACCACCACCACCACCAGACCGCTACAGGGGAGGGGACAGCCCCATGCCGGCCACCATACCCTACAACCAGGCCCACGAGAGCCACACCGGAGGCTCCTACAACAGCTCGGACCGGGGAAGCAGCAGCACCTCCGGTAAGACCTGCGGGGGGGGGGGGGGGGGGGGCATGGGGTTGATGGTGGTGGTGGTGGTGGTGGTGATGGTGGTTGGTTGGTTGGTTGGAAGGGCGATCTGAGGTTCATTGAATCAACATCGTCGACCACTCAAAATATCACCCGATAGGAGCGAGGAGAGAGAGAGAATGTTACATAAACAGACATCATGTCCCTGATAACAACCCATGGGTCTCGCTCGCCCTCGCTAGCCAGTTCGCTGTTCTTTTGATTTCCTCTGTCTCTCTCTCTCTCTCTCTCTCTCTCTCTCTCTCTCTGTCTCTCTCTCTCCCCACTGTACGGCTGCACAAATCGTACACCATGATTGAGATCTTCCCTGACACCACCACCACCACCATCACAGAAGAAGAAGAAGATTCTCTTTAGCGGGGCGAAGGAAGGAAGGAAGGAAGGAAGGAAGGAAGGAAGGAAGAGAGAGTTTGTGGTTCAGCGGGATTCTGCCTGGCATGAGACTCTCTATCTGCCTCCCCGGCTATCCCTGGTCAAAATCCCAGTGCATCCGTGCCCAAAGCCCACCAACCCCCCCGCCGAGCCGGACGTGTCATATCGCTGTTGGGGGGGGGGGGAGCAAGTGGAGTGAACACAATCTACTTAGCCGGACTCCGCTATAATGTCACCCCCCCCCAGCCTCGGTGCCCAGGGACTCAGGGAGATAGATGTACGAGGAGATGTAGTTAAATAGGGAATAGAAGGAGAATATATAAATATGGAGAGGAGGAGGCAGGAATACTATCTGGGCTGTGTTTGTGCACTTTAGCTCAATAGACTGCAGTCCGGTTCCGCTCTCACACGCATACACTTTGTGGAATATCATCTACATCAACACGCCTACCTTCTCCTCCCCTCTCCTCCTCCACCTCCTCCCTCCTCCTCCTCCACCACCCTCTTTCTCCATCCCTCTCTCTCCTACCACCCACCACTCACCTCTCCTTGTGTTGTGTGTGTGTGTTGTGTGTGTTTTCCTGTGTGTGTGTGCGTGTGTGTGTTACAGTGTGTGTGTGTGTTTCTGTGTGTGTTTCTGTGTGTGTGTTGTGTGTTGTGTGTGTGCGCGCAGGCCCGGGCTGCTGAACATCGGCGAGTCGGCCACGCAGCCCTGGCTGGCGGACACGTGGCCCAACTCCTGCTCCAACCACAACGACTGCAGCATCAACTGCTGCACCGCCGGCAACGGCAACAGCGACAGTAACCTGGCAACCTACAGCCGGCCAGGTGAGTCGTCGTCGTCGTGGCAACCGACCCAGCCCAACCCAACCCAACCAACTCAACTAACTAACCCCCGTGAAGAGAAACTAAAGAAAAAGGTTGCAAGTGTGGAGCACAACACACGGTGGCACGACGGAATCCGATCCAATTCCCGTCGTCGACCCCCCCCCCCCCAAACGAGAGGGAATTCTCGGAGGGATTTCGAGGCGACGCGATTGGTCGGGAATTCCGCAAAGATCTGCAGTGTAGTAAGAAGACGAAAAATAAGTCAAAAAATAGGATATCTGATATCTGGGTTAGCTCTCCGGGGAGAATTTCCCTGTGTACTTTCTTTTGCTTGCTTTTACTTGCTCCTCTCGTCTCCTCCTCCTCCTCCTCCTCCTCCTCCTCGACCTGGGAGCAGGAGGAAGAGGAGGAGGAGGAGTGCTCCCTGTGTTGTCTGATTTATTTGAACTTAAAGTGGAGATGTTTGGGAGGGCAGGAAATAGAGAGAGCCCCCACTGGAAGGGGCTTATGGCTTTTGCTCCTGTCGCTAATCGAATTGCGCCGCTGGATTTCCATACTGTTGTTATAGCCCCCTAATGTAATTCCCCCTAAGTGCTCAGTTATTTCAGAAATGTAGAGCGGCCTTGAGAGGTCAGGGCTGGACGGTCAGGGCTGCTGGCCAGAGAGAGAGAGAGAGAGAGAGCGAGAGATGGATGGAGAGAGAGGGATGGAGGGATGAAGAGAGACTGAGAGAGGGATGGAGAGAGAGAGGGACTGAGAGAGGGATGGGGAAAGACAGAGAGAGGGATGGAGAACGAGGGATGGGGAAAGGCAGAGAGAGGGATGGAGAAGGAGGGATGGGGAAAGAGAGGGGGATGGAGAGAGGGAGAGGGATATTGAGAAAGAGAGGGGGATGGATAAAGAGAGTGATGGAGAAAGAGAGATGAAGAGAGAGAGGGATAGAGAGAGGGGATGAGAAGAGAGGGATGGAGAGAGGAGAGAGGGATGGCGAAGGAGAGAGGGATGGAGAAAGAGAGGGGGATGGATAAAGAGAGTGATGGAGAAAGAGAGATGAAGAGAGAGAGGGATAAGGAGGCAGGGGTATTGAGAAAGAGAGATGGAGAGACGAGAGAGAATGAGGAGAGAGGGATGAAGAGAGAGATGGAGAGAGAGGATGAGAGAGTGAGAGAGGGATGAGGAGAGAGCGAGGGATGGAGAGAGATGGAGAGAAACAGATATGATAAATAGGGAGAGAGAGGGATATATATAAGAGAGAGAGAGAGGGAGAGAGAGAGAGAGAGATAGAGCGAGCATTACGGTTCACCAGCTGCTGCCCTTTTCGTCTAGTCAGCACCACTGAGGTTTTCATTACCAGAGTACAGTAAGATTGGCTCCAAAGTCTGGGAAATCATGCACACACACCGACACACACACACACACCGACACACACACACACACACACACACACACACACACACACACACACACACACACACACACACACACACACACACACACACACACACACATGGACATGCTGACCTCCCTTGAAGGAGACAACATTTTTCCACAACTGCCGCAGTCAGATGACGGATTAAGGTCATCCCTGATTATCCAAGACCTGCTGATTAATCCGCGGCGTCGTTAGCGACCGGCTACCGGGGCAATGCTTCAGGTGTAACATGATGTACATTAGCGGCCCTTCAGAGAGTGCAATGCGTTCACGTCAAGACGCCACAGACACGTAATATCCTCTCTCATCGAAATGTACCTCAAAAGATGGGCACGTGATTGGAAGGCGTTGAGGTTACCCCCCCCCCCCCCCCCCCCAATCAGAACGTACCCCCGCCTGCAGCATCGCGCGCGGTCAGAGACAGGCAGGCGACGCGACTAACCGCGACTTTGGCTGCACGTTCGAGTGTTTATCTTCCACTTTCAATGTTTAACGCCGGCCTCCCTCCCTCCCTCCCTCCCTCCCTCCCTCGGCACGCTTTGTCGCTTGTCTCGGAAAAGGAAATAAATAACATGTGTGTGTGTGTGTGTCGCGAGGCGCAGCGCCTCCACCGCTCACTGGCATGACACCCGCAGCGTTTGACACCCGTCGCTTCACCTCCTCCACCTTCCTCCTCCTTCCTCCTCCTCCTCCCTTTCCTCCTCTTCCTCCTCATCCTCCTCCTTCAAGGGAGCCAGGGGCCACACCAGGCTCCTTTGTGTGCGTGCCAAGACCCCGGGGCTCTCTGTGTGTGTGTGTGTGTGTGTGTGTGTGTGTGTGTGTGTGTGTGTACATTAAGAGGATCATTGACGAGGTGATGGAGGGAGAGAGACGAGTGGGAGTTAATGTCCCTTTATCTCAGCCATAGGGGGTTCTCTCTCTCTCTCTCTCTCTCCCTCTCACACACACACACACACACAGACACACACAAGCAAGCATACACCCCGCTTTTGAAGTTTCACCGCGACGAAATGCGAGGCGAGGGCGTTTGTTGTCGTGTTGTTGTTGTGTTTTTTTTTTGCGACACCTATAGTTGTCCTCGGTTGTTTACCGCGACGACGTTCTCCGATCTGCCGGTGGTGGTTGGGTGGGTGGGTGGTTGGGGTGGGGTTGGGGGTTGGGTGGTGGGGATTTGAATATTTTATGAGGCGGGGAAAATTGGATCTGTCACCGTAGCCGCGCCGCGCTTACTGCGTCGTCGTTACATACATCCCCACCGGCTTTGACTCAGACACCCACCCCCCTCGCCGCCATCGTGATCCCCATCACCAGGCGGGGGATGCATTGCAGGAGATGTTGCCCGTTACGTCGGGGGAGGCCATGGATGAGTGGACCCGATTATTGTTGTTATTATTTACTATCTCGAGATGTTGACGGACGATTTTATCCCAAAGCGAACCGACGGCGAATTCAGATGCATGGGGGGATGTATGTAACGACGCAGTAAGCCTCCTGCCACAATGCCAAATTATGTGGCCTCTCTGGGGCTCCTCCAAGGACACAGGAGGCGGATAGTGGTGATGTAAAGTCCGGTTTATTGCATGGTTGGCTCACTTAACCTGTGGTGCACTGATTAGCCAATGCACCACAGGCATGCAGCCCCACCCACCCCATCCCAGACTCTAACTGGGCCAGGTGAGGCTGTAGCCCCACCCACCCCAGACTCTAACTGGGCCAGGTGAGGCTGTAGCCCCACCCACCCCAGACTCTTAACTGGGCCTGGTGAGGCTGTAGCCCCACCCATCCCAGACTCTAGCTGGACCAGGTGAGGCTGTAGCCCCACCCATCCCAGACTCTAACTGGGCCAGGTGAGGCCATTTAAGCCAGCCACCAAACACACACACACACACTCCCACAGAGGGGTTAGGGGACATCTTGCGCAAGGATTTCTACAGGTAGACAGGTGTGGACATGACTGGGGATCAAACCCAGAACCTGGGTTCGCCTGGGAGTCCTACTGGGAGAGGCCTCCCCACAAGAATGATAATGGAAAAGCCTTCACACCGCCAGTTCCACCACTCCCACTGCGGCATTGGTCAAGCTAGCAAGTTGAGAGAGAGTCCCAGAACCTTCTCATGTGAATGTGAATGTCGATCATACAAACGCTTTGTGTTCGGTTCACCATGTTGTAATTCTTCCCAATCCATTCACCCACCCACCCACCCACCAACCTCTGGCACCAGCAGGTCACCCCAAAAGGGACGGGTGCTCCACAAAAGTGCAACGCTCCACCAGGGGGGGACAGTAGTTTGACTAAACACCTCCCCCTCCACCCCACCGTCTCCCCCTCTCTCCCCCCCTCCCTCCTCCCCCAGCCGACTGCATCGCCAACTACAACAATCAGATGGAGAACAAGCAGACCAACCTGCAGGTGCCGGAGTCGGGCGGCGGCGGCGGCGGCGGGGGCGGCGGCGTCTACGGGGACGTGGACCTCTCGAACAAGATCAACGAGATGAAGACGTTCAACAGTCCCAACCTGAAGGACGGGCGCTTCCTCGGGCCCGGCGGAGGTCAGCCCACGCCCTACGCCACCACGCAGCTCATCCAGTCCGCCATCATGGGCAACAACGTCAACGGCGGCGACCGGGGCGCGCTGCCGCACCCGCCGGGGGGAATGGGCGGCGGGGAGATGAACGAGAAGCACGGCTGGAAGCCCGGCGCCGTGTCCCAGCACAAGCAGCAGCAGCAGCCGCCGGACCTGGCGTCCCAGCTGCAGTACAGCATCATGGAGCAGAACAAGCTCAACAAGGGTGAGTGGGCGGGGCCAACGAGGGCGCGGGCAAAAAACGCAGAAACCCCAAGAACCTAAACGCCCCGGAGGAGGAGGACCAACGGGAACAAACCCTAAAATGGCGTCACTCACGTCCGACACCTCTTCGCCGTTCTTCGTTTTTTCTCTTCATCGCTCCCTCCTCTCTCTCTCTCTCTCTCTCTCTCTCTCTCTCTCTCTCTCTCTCTCTCTGTGCTCCTGCAGTCCTCTCTTGCCCGTCGCCTCAGGAAAATACCCATGATCCCCTCTGGTTCTTGTCTTGCCTTCCATCCAGTCATGTCAATATTAGCCGTCCATCACACTTTTCTCTCACTCTCCTGTTGCAACTGATCTCTGCCCCCTTGCTGTGCAACTATATCTATACATATATATATATATATATATATATATATATATATATATATATATATATATATATATATATATATATATATATATATATATATACTGTATATACAGCTTGACATAAATCACTTGTCAGGGCAGTTCAATGTCTGGTTGTTTGTCAGGACTGTGACATTTGATCACAGGTGTCAACAGCACACATCTTGATGGAAAGATAAGGCCTCGCTGTGGGGGGGAGGGAGAAGTCGCCAACCTTTTTTAAGAAAGGAAACTTTTCAAATCAACCACCATCAACTCACTCCTCGAAGCCACATCTACCGCCCGCCGCGGTTTAGAGTTTCGGCCATTTTCTTTTTCGAGACGTTTTCGACATCGCATGTTTTCCTTGGAGTGCTTTGCTGAAAACACACACGGCGTGGACC
>PIJE02005404.1:12500-15000 GCA_002895965.2 Coryphaenoides rupestris
CTGCAGCCACACGAGCTGGAGGAGGAGGAGGAGGAGGAGGAGGGCATGGAGGAGGAGATGGAGCGAGGGCCCACCCCGCCGGTGCGGGGGGCCGCCTCGTCCCCCGCCGCCGTCTCCTACAGCCACCAGTCCACCGCCACGCTCACCCCCTCCCCCCAGGAGGAGATGCAGCCCATGCTGCACGACCTCTCCGACCTTCACGACCGCAGGTGTGTGTGTTTACATTTACATTTACATTTACATTTTGGGCATTTGGCATGTGGTACATGAAGATAAGAATAGAACAGCTTTCAAGCATTCATAATTGCAAGGCTAATAGAACCAGTTTCATAATTGCTGGGTTGTCTGCATAATCGCTGGGATAAGAGCAGACGTGCCATTCTGAGTGCATTACCAACATCTAAGTACATACAATATGCTAATCAATGCTAAGTACTGTTAATAATACCAGGATGTACAAACACAAGTTAGTCCTGGGGTTAGGAGAGGGAAGGCGGGTTGGGGGCGGGGTTATGCAGAGTCCAGGTGAACTCTGAACAGGTGGGTCTTGAGTCTCTTGCGGACGCCGGCGAGCGACTCTGCCGTCCTGACGTGAGCCGGGAGCTCATTCAGGACGGGGGTTAGGGTCATCTGGCTCAATGATTGCAGACTCTGGGGAATCGAACCCAGTCACCTTTTGGCTGGGAGTCACAACACCCCGAGCCACTACACTACACTACACTACACGACAATATCCTCCCCCCTCCCCCCTGATGATAGTTCCGTCGTTAAATTGTTCTAAATGGAGCCGTTAATTAATATTCCCGGTGGGCCGTCACAGTATATCAGGTCAGTGTGTGACGGACGAGGGTCTTGTCAAGACTCTGACTCCATGTTTGACGTTTTTCTCCCCAGACGCCACGCGGTGAGCCCCCCCAGACCCCTGTCCCCGTCGCACACCTACAGCTACATCACCAGCCCCATGGGCGACGACGAGGAGGAAGAGGAACGGATGCTGGAGGAGGAAGAGGAGGAGGAGGAGGAGATGATGGACGGGGAGGACGAAGAGGAGGAGGAGGAGGGGGGCACGGGCGGGCACCACCTCCCCCACCACCACCACCACCACCACCTGCATCACCACCACCAGCAGCAGCAGTGAACAGGTGGGTCTTGAGTCTCTTGCGGACGCCGGCGAGCGACTCTGCCGTCCTGACGTGAGCCGGGAGCTCATTCAGGTCGGGGTTAGGGTCATCTGGCTCAATGATTGCAGAGTTTGGGGATCGAACCCAGTCACCTTTTGGCCGGGAGTCACAACACCCCGAGCCACTACACTACACTACACTACACTACACTCCACGACAATATCCTCCCCCCCGCCCCGTGATAGTTCCGTCGTTAAATTGTTCTAAATGGAGCCGTTCATTAATATTCCCGGTGGGCCGTCACAGTATATCAGGTCAGTGTGACGGACGAGGGTCTTGTAAAGACTCTGACTCCATGTTTGACGCTTTTATCCCCAGACGCCACGCGGTGAGCCCCCCCAGACCCCTGTCCCCGTCGCACACCTACAGCTACATCACCAGCCCCATGGGGGACGACGAGGAGGAAGAGGAACGGATGCTGGAGGAGGAAGAGGAGGAGGAGGAGGAGATGATGGACGGGGAGGATGAAGAGGAGGACGAGGAGGGGGGCACGGGCGGGCACCACCTCCCCCACCACCACCACCACCACCACCTGCATCACCACCACCAGCAGCAGCAGCAGCACCAGCAGCAGCACCTCCACCACACCCACCCGCACCCGCACGCCGGGCCCCGGGGCCACCGGGCGCCCAGGCGGCAGCTGCTGCTGCGGGGCCTCGAGCAGCAGCAGCAGACGCCGGCCTCCAGCGTGGGGGACCTGGAGAGCTCCGTCACGGGCTCCATGATCAACGGCTGGGGCTCGGCGTCCGAGGAGGACAACGCGTCGTCGGGCCGCTCCAGCGCCGTCAGCTCGTCCGACGGCTCCTTCTTCACCGACGCCGACTTCGCCCAGGCGGTGGCGGCGGCCGCCGAGTACGCCGGCGGGGGCAAGGCGCCCAAGTACCCCAACGCACACGGAGGGCAGGAGATGGCCGCCGGGGCCTCGGGTGAGGACCGCGCTGGGGACGGGGACGGAGGGAGCTTGATATAGCCTGTGGCGTGTGTTGAGGTGGAGGTTGGGTAATAATTTTATAGAATTCATTTATTTATATTGTACTTTTCAAAACAGAGTTACAAAGTACTTCACAGAAAATAAATTAATAAAATGCCAAGATTAATACAAAATGTAATTCATAAAAAAGACAAAGAAATCTATTAAAATAATGAACAAGAAATGAAAACCAAAAAAATAAACAGTCAACTGAACAAACTAAATCAGTAAATGCTTTCTGATAAAAGTGCGTTTTTAAAAGAGACTTAAAAGAAGACAGGGCTTCGTCCAATGAAGACGAAGTCAAGGCAGTGTGTGTTTTATGGACAAATAGTTCCGTGCGTTGGAG
>PIJE02005405.1:5000-15000 GCA_002895965.2 Coryphaenoides rupestris
TGTCCTTTCATCGGGGCTGTGTGCGGTCGGAGGGCTCGGCCGTAATTGCCTCCGTTTTTACCGGCCGTTCTGGGAGGGAAAAAAGGCGACCCCCCCCCCCCCCCCCCCGCCCCCCCTGCCGCACGTTATATCAGTTTAATCTTTTAATGCTGCTGCTTAATTATTGATGCAGCGGCTCTCACGCCGGCCGCAGCCCTGGCCCATAATTAATTAGCCGTCGTTTTAATGAGAAGGTGGTTGCTAGCTAGCTCGGCGCCCCGGGTAGGTGGTCCTAGGGGCTTCATAAGGACACGACTGGTGGAAAACACGTCCAATGAAAGCCACGCCTTGAGATACAGCAGATAGGCGACGCTAAGTCAAAGACACACAAACAGTCCCGACAAATCCAGAAAGAAGCCCTTGGCGGCGGCCATGTTGAGGAGCTCACAGGCAATCCCGTGTGGGCCGGGGGCGGGGGGGCCAAGGCCCGGCAATTTTAGGAGGTCCATTCATGTGGGCAGTGCCCGGGCGACCTGTGGCTTAGGAGGCCATTTTGTGTCGGCCATCATCATCATTATTCTTCTTCTTCTTCTTCTTCTTATTATTATTATTATACAGTCCAGCTGCATGCGAATGCCGCGCCGAACCTTTCAAGAGACACACAACCGCTTGTCTGTTAATGACGACAATACTACACCACCACAGAGGCGAAGGACCAACGGCCGCTTTGACCAACGACCCCGGAGAGACCGCCGGTTTTTGCTCGCCGGCCGCCGAGCGCGTTCAAATGTCAGCCGACGAGGAGGTTTGATCCGCAAGGCGGCGACCCGGAGGGAGTGTCAAAGGCGGCGTAATTGAGGATTACGCGCGCCGCCGGGTTACATCCTGGAGACGCGAGCGCAAACGAAGGCAAACAAAAACATTAATTGCTCGAACAACTCCTCGGCGGCCCCCCGGATCCAGCTCGTTAATTTGCCTGCCGCGGATCCCGACCGCCACCGCCGACCTCCTCGAGAGTCTCGGCCGGGAAAAGGTTAACGAAGAACCCGGCGAGCGACTCGGAGACCAACCCGGATCCCCTCCCAGACACCCGCCCCCTAACCCCCCCCCACCGACCGACGAGCCTCGCATGTAGTATGTGTGCGTGTGTCTGTCGGTGTGTGTTTGTGTGTGTTTGTGTGTGTTTGTGTGTGTTTGTGTGTGTCGGTGTGTGTTCTCCCGGCGGCGTCAGCTTTTGGCAACAGATGCAGGCTCGTCTGCCATATTTTAATTATTGATAATAACATCCCTGGAGACGGTGAAACGGCAGAAGTCGCGGGAGATAGCGGCGCCGGCAGACGCGCAGCAACACACGCACCACACACACGCACACATGCACACGCACACACACACACACACACACCGCCACGACGCGACACAAATAGATCGCTAAGCGAGCTCGCTGTACGTCTCGCCGCGTTAGTCGGGTGCCACCGCCAAGCCAAGGGTTTGGCGTTCCTCGTCACCACACACACACACACACGCGCACACGCACACACACACACACACACACACACACACACACACACACTCAAGCTCACGTTTATTCATCAGTAAACCCTCCCACCCGCTTATCCCCCGACCCCGATCTCACCCACACCCTCCGTTTGCCCTCGCCACCTCGTCACCGGAGAGAGGAGCCGACGAAAAAAGAAATGCGCCGGCAGCGAGTCATCTGCATTGCATTTTCTCCCTCCCCCCCCAATCCCTCTATCTCCCCCCTCTCGCCAAACACTCCCCCGCCCCCTCGGAATCTGCGTTCTCACAGCGGCGACGCGCTCGTGAGTGACCCCGCCGTCGGCCGCAGACTGTGATAAGTAAGTAAGTAAGTAGTCGCCTTCGAACGGAAAATAAATCGCGACGCGAAACCACGACCTCCGTGACCTTGTTGCCGTCGGTGGGGGTGGGGGGTGGGGGTGGGGGGGGGGTGTTAGGGGGGCTCTCTGGAGCGAGACTTTGTTTCTCCGTCCGTCCGCATCACACACACAGTTGCTGTTAAATCGCCCGTGAGGTTTTTGGCGGCGGCGGCGATATAAAAACCGAGGGGGAATAGCCGGTAATCACGGCGGTAATAAGCAGAGAGGCGCGGCCATTAGGGGAGCCGCCCGACGTTCCGTATGGCGCTCGCGGTCGCCGCCGCCTCCGCCTCTCTCTCTCTCTCTCTCTCTCTCTCTCTCTCCCTCCCAGAGCTCATAGGTCTCTCTCTCTCTCTCTCTCTCTCTCTCTCTCTCTCTCTCTCTGTCTCCCCGAAGCCCTTCCCGAGCCAGACTGACTTATTGTCTCTGGGTGTCTAGGGGTGGGATCCACAGATCTGTCTTCCGTGTACGCAGGGGGGGGGGGGGGGGGGGGGGGGGAAAGTGGGGATGGGATGGGGGGATGGGGGGGGGGGGGGGCTATCCTTAAACCCCCGGGCTGCCTGCTCCGCTCAGCCGGCGAAAGGCTTTGCAGAAGCCCGCTGTGTACCGACTCGTGGATATTTACGCGACGATGCGCGACGCTAGGCCTTTTTGCGTCCGCCACCAGCCCCCGGAGAGAGAGAGAGAGAGAGAGAGAGAGAGAGAGAGAGAGAGAGAGAGAGAGAGAGAGAGAGAGAGAGAGAGAGAGAGAGAGAGAGAGAGAGAGAGAGAGAGAGAGAGAGAGAGAGAGAGAGAGAGAGAGAGAGAGAGAGAGAGAGAGAGAGAGAGAGAGAGAGAGAGAGAGAGAGAGAGAGAGAGAGAGAGAGAGAGAGAGAGAGAGAGAGCGAGAGCGAGAGAGAGAGAGAGAGAGCGAGTGGAGGTGGCGCTAGCATCTGTGTCAGGGGCACCGATGCCACATGGCGTTCGTTGGAAGGTTTATGAACACGTCGAGGTCGGTTGCCAAGAGGAACAAGACCGCGGCGGGCGAGCGGGCGGGCGAGCGGGCGGGCGAGCGGGCGGGCGAGCGGGCGGGCGAGCGAGCGCGAAGAGAGAACGGAACGCACAAGTACATACACAACGCGGGGATTAAAAGTCACGCTTTCTCCTTTAGAAAACATTAAAAAGTATTTATTCATCTCTTTTGTGTTCTTAGCGTTCGCTTGATCCCACTCTCTCCGCGTTGGAAAGGGCACAAGGGCAATGACGTTCCCGCTCAAAAAGAAATGATTTTAAAAGTCGGCCAGATGAGGCGGTGGGTGTCCGCCGTTCGGATGTTCGCGTTTCTTCAATCTCACGCGTTTTGAAATTTGTTTTTTTCGCTTTACTTTGGGTTTTTTGGGTTCTTTTTTGGAGGAGCGAATCGTGGATGTTAAAGTGCAGCCGAGGTCACGTTTTAGAAGAAAGCCAAGAAAGAAAGAAAGAAACACACACACATACGCACATACACACACATACACACACACACATGCGCACACACACACACGACACACACACACACAGCCCGACGCTTGGCAGGCACACTCGGGGCGGCCCGGTCGGGATGCCGACATCGCGGCAGGGTAAACAGCGGCAGCCTAGTTACCGCTATCAAGCCGCCGCCCGGGCACCGAGGGGGGAGGCTCTCCGCATCGCAACAGCCGCTGATCACTGAACAGAACCCGCTCGCTTCCTCCGTTACCGCCAGGCTGATGGGCAGGCGTGGGCCCGGAGAGGAGAGAGGGGGAGGAGATGAGAGGAGAGAGGAGAGGAGAGTGGAAAGGAAAGGAGAGGAGAAGGGATGTTAGGGGAGGAGAGAGGGGGAGGAGATCGGCGGTAGATGAGAGGAGAGGAGAGGAGGAGAGGATGAGAGGATGAGAGGATGAGAGGAGAGGAGTTGAAGTGCAGGGAGGAGAGGTTCAGACGAGAGAGAGCGGGGAGAGGTGTGTGCGTTGGCGAGAAGAGGCGAGGAGATAGAGAGGAGGCAGAAAGACGGGTGATTCACAAAGCATCGGGGAGGGAGGGCAGGGGAACGTACAAGATGAGATCCGAGGAAGAGGAGAAGAAGAAGAAGAAGAAGAAGAAGAAGAGGGGAATGAAGAGGAGATGGCGGTGGAGAGGAGAGGATTAGAGAGAAGTGGCAAGGAAGGGAAAGGAGATGATGAGCAAGGAGATGGGAGCGAGATGAGAGGTTGCAAGAGGAGAAAGGGAGGACAGGAAGAGGAGAGGAATGAGGGATGAGAGGAGATGAATAGGTAGAAGGAGAGGAGATGAAGGAGAGGAGAGATTGATCAGAGAGGAGAGGAGAGGAGATGATAAGGACAGGAGAGGAGAGGGTAGGCAGAGGAGAGGAGAGGAGATATAGGAGAGAGAGGAGAGGAGAATGAAGGAAGATGAGAGGAATGGTTGAGGAGGGAGTCAGGAGATGAATGGGAGGAGAGGAGATGATAGGAGATGAGAGAGTGATAGGAAGGGAGAGGAGATGAAGAGATGATTAAGGAATGAGAGAGATGATAGGAGATGTAGAGATGATAGGAGAATGAAGGAGATGATAGGAAATGATAGAGATGGAGGAGAGGAGAGGAGAGGATGAGGAATGAGAGGAAGGAGGAGAAGAGATGATAGGAGAGGAAGAGGAGAGAAAATGTAGGAGATAGAGGAGAGGAGAGGAGAGAAAATGGAATAGGAAGATCGAAAGGAGAGGAGAGGAGATATAGGAGCCATGAGAGGATGATGTAGGAGAGGAGAAGGGGATGATAGGAGAGCGAAGGAGATGCATAGGAGATGAGAGGAGAGCGACGAGGAGATGGAGAGGAAGGATAGGAGAGAGAGGAGATATAGGAGAATGGTTAGGAGATGATGTAGGAGATTGAGAGGCAGATGGTAGGAGAGGAGAGGGATGCATAGGCTCGAGAGGAGAGGAGAATGATAGGAGCATGAGAGGAGACTGTAGGAGATGAAGAAGAGGAGAGGACATGATAGTGGATGCAGGAGAGGAGAGGAGGAGAAGAGAGGAGAGGAGGAGAGGAGAGGAGGAGAGGAGGAGGAGATGAGAGGGTTTTGGTTTTCAAAGTTCCTTTATTGACCAATTACACGAAAAACCAGGCCACCATCACCTTTCCTAAAAGAAAAAATAAATCTGCAAAACACAAAAATGTGACCTCTGATCACATATTCACAATAATTCACATTCCCCTCCCACAGAGCACAAAACCCCTCCACGAGCCCATATGTGACTGAAGGACTGCATATTGTCCATCATTTTATAGTAGGAAAACTCGACCCTCAGTCGGGCCTTCAGCAGTCCCTCCAGAACCGGCACCGGCTCCACACTGCCGGCACATTGAGCTCGGTTCCTGCGTGTCAGCCAGATGGCCAACTTGGCTGAGCCAGACAAAAAGTTCATCAATGTATATACAGCCTTTTTCTTAGCACTATATTTTGGGCCAAAAATAAACACCCCAAAAGAAAAAACCTCCCCGAGACCCTGAAACCACCTTTTTAGAAGTTCAAACAGTGCTATCAGCCGAGGACACTGAACAAACAGATGTGCCAGGGTCTCACTCTGAGAACAGAACAGACACTCCTCCCCCACCCCTGGATCCAGGTGCGCTCTGTATCTGTTTGTAGCTATAGCCCCGTGCACAACCCTCCACTGGAGGTCAGCTGTCCGCTTTTCAACGGGCAACTTGTACAGGGTCCGCCAGCTGCCTTTCGGGGAAAAGTCTGGACCAAAGAACTCAATCCACCTCGACTCCTTCATCCCTGCCAAAGGACGTAGATTTAGCACTTTAACACAACTCTGATAAATTGTTTTTTTCCCCGCAGCCTGCAAATTGTCTAGGTGGGGGGTCATAAAAGACAGCAGCTGACCTCCTCCTTCCTGCCATTCCCCCACAACTGGGGTGATAATCAGGGAAGGGAAACTGTATTCACACCCTTCACTCCACTGGTCACACAGAGTGCTGTTTTCGACGAATGTTCTTTGGGGTTGTGGCAGGGCAGCACAGACTTCCTCCACCACCCTGTTAAAAAGCCTGATAGAGGTGATGTTGCTTATCTGGGCGTCCACAGATGTTCTCGTCACCTTCATCAGATGGCCCAGTTTAGTGCAGCCCACTTCCCTAAATTTGGTTCGCAGACTGGCAGACTGCAGTGCTTGAGTCTTTGTGTAGCTGTTAAAAAACAAAGGTTCCTCGAACAACCACATCCCCGGAGTCTCATTCGCGACACGCGTAATCTTAAAAACCTGCCATGCCTGCAGTACAGAACTGTAAAAAGGGGTTAATCCAGTAAAATCCAACTCTGTAGGCTGCAGCAGAAAAAGCTGTTTGTCATAGTCCAGCCGCCCCACTCTCCTCAGCAGCAGACGAGCTGTATCCAACCAGCTTGGGCCACAACCATACAGCAGTCTTTGCGTAGTCTGGAGTCTGAAGGAAGCAATTTTTGACCGGATGTCAATTAGTCCTTGCCCACCTTCAGCCACGGGTAGGTAGAGGGCTGCTGCCCGGACCCAGTGCCGGCCAGACCAGAAAAAGTCCACGATGGCTCTCTGGACATCCTCTATCAGACCTCTTGGTGGCGTCAGAGCGATGAGTCTATGCCAAAGGGTCGAGGCGACCAAGTTATTAGCAACCAGAACTCTTCCCCTATACGACAACTGGGGCAGCAACCATTTCCATCTAGACAACCGCGCGCACACTTTCTCCTTAACTCCCTCCCAGTTCTTTATCTGAAAGCCCTCAGTGCCCAGAAAGACTCCCAAGACTTTCAGTCCCTCGTTCCCCCACTCAAGTCCTCCAGGCAGGCTGGGCACTGTCTGTTCCCTCCACTGCCCCACCAACAAAGCCTCACTCTTTGCCCAGTTCACCCGTGCAGACGTCGCTTTTTCATACAGGGACAGGGTATCCTGCAGACATTGAACGTCCCCCTGGCTGGAGACAAAAACGTGAACATCATCTGCATAAGCAGAGACGGTGAGAAGATGGTCTGTGATGGAGGAGCCAGGCAGTGAGAGTCCACTGAGCCGATCTCTCAACCTGCACAGTAATGGCTCAATAGCTAGGCTATATAGTTGGCCTGAGATCGGACAGCCCTGCCTTATCCCTCGCCGTACAGGGATTGGCCGACTCAACCCCGCCCCCATCTTCACCATGCATTGAGCCCCACTGTACAATAAACCAATCCAAGCCAGAAACCCATCACCAAAACCAAAGGTCCTAAGTGCAGAAAACAAATAAGAGTGGTCAACCCTGTCAAAAGCTTTCTCCTGATCTAAAGAAACAATTCCAAAATCAACATTTACAGATTTGCTGGCATCAATAATATCTCGAACCAAAAATATATTGTCCATGATTGTCCGCTCAGGTACGCAATATGTCTGGTCCGGCTGTACAATGCTCTCCAACACACGTTTCAGTCTATTTGATAGGGTTCTGGAGAGAACCTTGTAATCCGTGCATAGAAGGGCAACTGGCCTCCAGTTCCTGAGTAGTGCTAGATCCCCTTTTTTGGGCAGCAGAGACAGCACTGCTCTCCGACAGGAGACAGGAAGAGATCCTGCTCTGTAGCACTCCAGCAATACACCATGCAAATCAGGTCCAAGGGTATTCCAGAAATGTTTGTAAAAGTCAGCAGAGAGACCATCGATCCCCGGTGCCCGTCCCGATGCCATCTGATTGACAGCAGCAGTCAGCTCCTCCAATGTTAATGTGCAGTCCATGGCAGCTTGCTCTGCCGGGCTGAGCTGAGGGAGTCCCTCCAGTAGCTCCTCACGGCACTCCATAGTGCAGCGTTCTGCCCCAAAGAGCTCAGTGTAGAAACCCACCGCATGGCTCCTCATCTCGCCCGGACTGGTGGTCACTCTGCCTCCTGGCAGCTTAAGGCAGGTCATCTGCTTCCTCTGTGCTACCGATCTTTCCAGATTAAAGAAGAAAGAGTCGGGGCATCCATGTCCTTGAGCTGGAGGAAGCGAGACCTGACAAGAGCACCCTTGACTCTCTCTTGCAGGAATGAGCTCAGTTCAAACCCACTCGGCGGAGCGACCTCGTGGGTGTTTTTTTGTTTTTTTGCGTCGCGCATTAAAGTAAATTAATCAAAGCGATGCGCATCCAGCGGCCCTGCGGTTCGAAAAACCGCGTCGTTAATTCATTTAGCCGGCGAATATCGCTTACGCTTCCAAACCGACCCGCATAAAACAATTTCATCGCCGCTTGGGAAAACTCAATGTGTGCACAGCTGATCATCGATGTGGAATAGCAATCGTGGCAAAGGCTCGCAACCCCGCACCTTAAAGACTAAAGATAAAGATAATAAAGATAGGAGAGTCGCCGAGTCCGGCCCTAAGTCAACCGCTGGCGGCAGAACGTACGACATACTATACATACTGTACATACATTCATGGTCTGCACTTATATACATACTTATATATTTTTTATATTTCCCATTCCTGTTGGTCTTTTTTACCGAAAATATTGCAAATGTTCTGATTCTCATCCCTCCAAATCGGGTGTTCACTGTATTGTTCTCCCTGAGCATCGCCACCTTTTTCAGTTCGCCATGTACGCGACGAATAAACTTCTTGAACCCTTCTTGAGTCTTGAAACGTGAGCGGCCATTTTGCAACAACAACAACAACAACAACAACAAAACAAGGACGGCAAAAACTCTCCCTGTAATCACACAGCGGGCCTCCGTTCCCGACCGCTCCCGTTGGCTAATGAGCGAGGAGAGAGCGGGAAAGAAACAACAAACGAGAAGGCTGAGGAAAAACAAATACAAACGGATGACGAGAGAGGAAAGAGTCGACGTACAAATGGGAAAAAAAAGGGGGGCGGAGAGAGCGGCGAGCAAAACAACGAGCCGCGGGAAGAGAACATACCGGAGACAACGCTTCTCGAGCAAACAAACGTGCCTCCCGCTCGACACCCGTCACAGCCAATCAGCAGAGAAGCCGTAACGAGAGAACAACGACAAGAAGAAGGAAAAACAAACAATTACAAATGTGTGGGGAACACAGAGGTGAGGAACGCTGAGTTAGGGGTAACCGGGTAGAGACGGAGGCAGGGAAGGATAGTGGTTACGAGGGTTTTCGACTCCAAGCCAAAAGGTACTGGGTTTGATACCCGATGTCCGCGCCCGGCCTCACCTGTACTACCTGTACGTGAGCCCAGCCTCACCTGTAGTACCTGTATGTGAGCCCAGCCTCACCTGTAGAACCAGTATGTGAGCCCAGCCTCACCTGTAGAACCAGTATGTGAGCCCAGCCTCACCTGTAGTACCTGTACGTGAGCCCAGCCTCACCTGTAGAACCAGTATGTGAGCCCAGCCTCACCTGTAGTACCTGTATACGTGAGCCCAGCCTCACCTGTAGTACCTGTATGTGAGCCCAGCCTCACCTGTAGAACCAGTATGTGAGCCCAGCCTCACCTGTAGAACCAGTATGTGAGCCCAGCCTCACCTGTAGCACCTGTATGTGAGCCCAGCCTCACCTGTAGAACCAGTATGTGAGCCCAGCCTCACCTGTAGAACCAGTATGTGAGCCCAGCCTCACCTGTAGAACCAGTATGTGAGCCCAGCCTCACCTGTAGAACCAGTATGTGAGCCCAGCCTCACCTGTAGCACCAGTATGTGAGCCCAGCCTCACCTGTAGAACCAGTACGTGAGCCCAGCCTCACCTGTAGAACCAGTATGTGAGCCCAGCCTCACCTGTAGAACCAGTATGTGAGCCCAGCCTCACCTGTAGAACCAGTATGTGAGCCCAGCCTCACCTGTAGTACCTCTATACGTGAGCCCAGCCTCACCTGTAGTACCAGTATGTGAGCCCAGCCTCACCTGTAGAACCAGTATGTGAGCCCAGCCTCACCTGTAGAACCAGTATGTGAGCCCAGCCTCACCTGTAGAACCAGTATGTGAGCCCAGCCTCACCTGTAGCACCAGTATATGTGATTTAACTGCAAGTCACTTTGTATGAAAGTGTCTGATCAATGACTTTGGGGGAAACATCTACGATTGCAATTATTCAATCCAATTATTAGTGAACTCCATAGATCTCCCGAAGAAATACACAAAATGCACACTTTCCTTTTCGAGGAACGTTATTGTTCTTTAAT
>PIJE02005406.1:0-19062 GCA_002895965.2 Coryphaenoides rupestris
TCTCTCTCTCTCTCTCTCTCTCTTTCTCTCTCTCTCTCTCTCTCTCTCTCTCTCTCTCTCTCTGTCTCTCTCTCCCCCTCCCTCTCACTCTCCCTTCCTCTCTCTCTCCCTCCCTCTCTCTCTCTCTGCCTCTCTCTAACAGCTAGAGAGGCCCACCAAGCAGGTGAGGGAGGCGGAGCAGAGGCTGAAAGCCATCCCCCAGTTCTGCTTCCCAGACGCCAGGGACTGGAGCCCTGTGTCTGACTACAACAGGTAGGGAGCGGCTGCAGGCTGAGTCACCGCAGGTCTCCCGCCGCTGTGGTTGTCTAAACACACCTCGAGTTGTAGCCTTTGTTGTGTCACAGAAGGCTGCATGCTGCAATACATATCGGTGTCACGTATCTCAAAGGTCAGAGAGGTCAGAGAGTTATACAGAAAGAGAGAGCTGAACAACCGTCCCCTCACTCTCTGCTCTGCTCTGCTGAGAGGGTGGTCTCAGCACGCCCCCTTTGATTGACAAGCAATATGGATTCCCAGGGCCATGATGCCAAATGCCCTGATGAAATGAGTCGGAAGCAGTCAAAAGACTCATAGAGAGGGAGCCTAACAAATTACAATCAAACTATGGCTGTTGAACCTTACCTACAGCTCCTTTAACACAGCAGCTGGGAAATTGAAGTGGGCTCTCTCAATGGGGCGCTGATGAGGTGTTATCTCAGCACTGTGAGGTGTGACCACTACACCCCATGAGTCAGACCAGAACACTGAAAGCCCCTTTGACCACCTCCAAGTCCTCATCAGTATTAATGAGCTGCTGGGTACAGGTGAATGCCCCCAACTGAACTCTATTTATTACACTCCCTCAAAGCTATTATTTTTCACTCACAATCATAGCAGGAGCGCGGAGGAGGTATATGTATTTTGCATGTGTGTGTGTGTGTGTGCACGCATGCATGCCTTTGTGAGTCTAGCTCATCTGTGTGTGTGTGTGTGTGTGTAAGTGTGAGTGAAAGAAAGAGTGTGTGTACTGTGTCTGTGTGTGTGAGATAGTGTGTGTTCACTGTGCTTCTGTGTGTGTGTGTGTGTGTGTGTGTGTGTGTGTGTGTGTGTGTGTGTGTGTGTGTGTGTGTATGTGTGTGTGTGCTATGTGTGTGTGTGTGTGTGTGTGTGTGTGTGTGTGTGTGTGTGTGTGTGTGTGTGTGTGTGTGTGTGTGTTTGTGTGTGTGTGTGTGTGTCTTGTCTCTCTCTCTCTCTGTGTCTCTGTCTGTGTTTCAACCTGCTCCTTGTGGGAGAAACTCAGTCGTGTTGAGCGTCGCTGGCGATGCAATCCCTGTTGCCTGGATGTGTGTGAATGGTTGTGGTGAGTCGCGTGTGAGATAGTGTTTGGTGGGGTGTGTTCACCCGTGCATCACTCAGTGTGTCGTGTCGTCTGATGCTTGTGTGGTGGCTCGTCGGAGAGATGAGCGTGTGGTTGTTGTTAATAGCCGTGCTCCTGCTTGGTTGTGTGTGACTCGTCGCGAGCTCCGGGAGGTGGAGAACGGTGAGGTATAGTTGTGTCGCCCGTGGGTCCTGTGTGTGTGTTGCTGTTGTGCGTCTGCTGTGTGTTCGCTCTTGTGTGCTTGCGCTCGTGTCGTAGTATAATGTGTTCGGTTTTGGATCTGTGCTCGCCCTTCTTCCGTGTGCTCGCTACTGTGTGCTGTCGGTTTAGCCGTGCTTGTAGATCTAGTGGAGTTCCTTGTCACCATAAGCTCTGCCTGTGCTGTTGAGAACCAAGGTGGTTGTGTGGTTTCACCGTGATCCGCTTGTCGAATGTGGTGTGGTTGCTGTAGTGTTCGCTGTCGTGCGTCGCCGGTCGGTTGCTGCCGTCAGTACCTCAGGTGGCTCTGTGTCCATACTGACATCCGTTCGCTCTCACTCTTGCTGTTCTTGTGTTTTGTGGTGAAGTGTGTGCTTGTGTTCTGCTTGATAAGATAGTTGGGTGTTGCATGTTAATCCTGAATGGCGTAACCTGTTGTTGTAACGTGTGATGTGTGTCGTGTCTTGAGACATAGTCTGTGCGATAAGGTGTGTCGACACCGTTATCTACTCACTGTGATCGTGTGCTGTTTGTCAGTGTGTGTCTGTTGTTATAAGTGCGGGTGTGGAGAAGAATACGGGTGGTTCGTGTGCTCTCAGCGCTGCTCTGTGTGTGTGTGTTGTGTGTGTGTGTGTGTGTGTGTTGTGTGTGTGTGTGTGTGTGTTCGTGTGTGTGTGTTTGTGTGTGTTGTGTGTGCTGTGTTGTGTGTGTTGTGTGTGTTGTGTTGTGTGTGTTGTGTGTGTTGTGTGTGCTGTGTTGTGTGTGTTGTGTGTGCTGTGTTGTGTGTGTTGTGTGTGTTGTGTGTGCTGTGTTGTGTGTGTTGTGTGTGCTGTGTTGTGTGTGTTGTGTGTGTTGTGTGTGCTGTGTTGTGTGTGTTGTGTGTGCTGTGTTGTGTGTGTTGTGTGTGTTGTGTGTGCTCGCGTCTGAGCCAAGCTGAGTTTAGGTGCAAACCGTGCAGGTATAACTCCTGGCCTAGCCACGGGGGGGGGGGGGGAGGGGGAGGGGGAGTTCCAACCCCTCAGAATCAATCTCCTTCACTCTGCACAGATTCTTCTTCCTTCGATGTGTTGACAGTTGAATCATTTCTCTCCCTCCTCCTCCCCCCCCACAACCCTTGTCTTACTTACTGAGGAGTTTCCTGCTCCAAATTACCTGAGAACCAATTCTCTCCCTCTTTTAAAACACGGTTCAAAGCACAAGCAGTAGGAAATGGATTTAGCTTGAAGGGTAACCGAACACTAAGGTCAGAGCGCGCGCAGGAGGCGGCGCCAAGATGGCGGCTCTTCCGCCTGCCGGTTGTGCTGCTGGGTTGCAGAGGTATGGTTTGTATGGCAACCGGACGCGGTGCCGTCTCTCAGCTGTGAGCTTAGTGTTTGGTTTGAATCAGACTATTATGGGTAAAATATCAGAAGAAAATCAGGATTAGTATTTTTTGTAACCTTCAAAAGAAATCCACTTCCTACCCATGCGGTCGGTTCTGGCTGCTGTATTGCCTGTCATGTGTGTCCTAAGTGGGCACCCGTATGTAACTTTTGTCTGGCCCAGATTTCTCTTCCGGGCTTTTCAGTGACACTCTTCTCTATGCCCTCTTCCTCCTCTTCCTCCTCCTCCTTCTCCACCTCCTCTTCCTCCAAACTCCTCTCTGATAACCCTTACTTAGTCCCTACCTGTTGTCTCTCTGTTCTGACACAAGCAGTCTTTGAATTGGGAATATTTTCATGGTAGGTATTTGTTTCTGCTAAGTAATACCCTTCTCTGTGTCTCGAGTCCCTCCCTCACATACATCGCCGCCATCACCCATCAGCAACGCATCGTCTGGTATCTCCGCTGCCTCATACTCATCTTTTTCGTTTACTTCGATGAGCTCCGACGTCCCCCCCCCCTTGAGATCAAAAATTCTGTTTAGGAATGTCAACCCGACCACAATAGAGAGCTAGCAGGACATAACGCAAAATGCCACGATCGCCCCTCCTATTGCAGCCTCTAACGGCGCATGAAGTCTCCCCGTGCGCTATTCCACACCCGACTGGCTGGGAGGATCCCCGTCCGCAGCTCGTAGGCAGCGCGGCGGTGCTGGGGGGGGGGGGGGAGGCGCATCAGGAGTGAGGTCTTCCGGAAGCAATCAGATCAGATCATGAGAGCAGGGAGCTGTGGAGCGGCGGGGTGATCGCTCAGCGGAGAGGTTAAGAGATCTCCCTCGCTCTCTCTCTCCGCTCCGCGCCGCGCCGCACCGCATCTGGGCTAATTCCCCCCGAGGACGGGCCAATCAATAGCGAGCACAGGCACATACCATGAATCAATATGGCTGTTAAAAAATGGATATTAGCTCATTTGTAGCGGTTTGACGGACAGTTATGGCTTGTGTAACGCGCCGCGGAAAACACGGCGTAGCTAGTCGTAGCAAATTGACAGGCGGTCGCGATCGATCGCGGAGCCACGCAGGGAAGGGTTACGGCACACTTCAAATGGCCAGCCTGTTTCACCTGACTTCTGACTTCCCTCTGACTGCTCTCTGCGTCTCCAGTGGTTGTTCTGTGGTTGGTCTTGTGATGATGATGATGATGATGATGATGATGATGAATGCATGCTTTCCACCCTCCACCTTTTTAAGCATGCTCTCCCATTGGTCCGTTTACTTGACCAATCGGCGCCCTCTGTTTTATTGCTCCACTGGGTCTTTGTGTTTTTGTTGGACTTCCTTTCCTGAAGAGCAGGCAGGGGTATGACTTAAGAAACAGGCCCCAAACCGTAACTCAGACATAAATAAAGATCTGTCCGGTTCACGGAAGCAACAGAAAATACCAAAAAAGAAAAAAAGCTAAAACCCAGCCGTGGTAGTTGTGCTCTGCTGCTCCAGAGAAGGGAGGCTGTTAACCACGCCAGGGGCCCGCAGGGCATCCCAGTGATGGAGCAGGGAGTTGAGACAGTGGGGTCACATCCAGGGTCAGGGTAGAGATATGGAGGGCAAGGGGAACAGATACCCCCTCCCACCTCAACTATCTCGTCCTCCTCCTCCTACCCCAGATAGAATCACAATCTGAAACATGCTAGTGAGATAAACGCATCCCCCCCCTCCCTCCCTCCCTCCCTCCCTCCCTCCTTCCCTCCCAACCCCCAGAGCGAGGAGCTGGGAGAGGAGCGAAGGGAGGGGGTGGGCTGGTGGGCGCTCTGCTCTGCTCCGTGTGTGCCTGCCTGGCCCCGGGGCTCACCAGCTAGGCAGCGGGGTCGCGACCCCAGAGCAGAAATGCAAACATGGTGTCATGACCCCCCCCCCCCCCCCCCACCTTTCCTTCCTGCGCACACACACTCGTGTCTTGGGGGCAGATGCAGGGGTAGTGTGGATCTTGTTGACCTTTTAGCCTCGAATCCAAACTCCCCCTATCCCCCCAGGAGGGCCACAGATACACAGAGAGAGAGCAGAGAGAGAGAGAGAGAGAGAGAGAGAGACAAACAGGCAGAAAGACAGGCAGACAGAGAGACTTCACTAACCTCATGTGTTAGTTACCGTACTCATACTCTGCTTGAGATTTTCCATTGGAACGGAGATCGCACAAAAAAGGGAGAGAAAGAAAACATGACAATAGAATGTTCTCATCTTCTTCTTCGTCATCGTCATCATCCTCCTCCTCCTCGTTGTGTGTGTGTGTGTGTGTTTTCTGTCCTGTTCTGTGTTCCTCACCCGTCTCATCTCCTCTCTTTGCTGTTGTTCTGGTTTCCGTCCGTTTCCACAAAGGAAGGTTCTAGAGCACGGGAGTTCCAGAGAAAGAACCCGATTCGATCCTAGAACCTTCCTTCGGTTGCGGTTGCGGTTGCGCACGGCCTCCGCGGCTTCCCACAATGCACCTGGTTCTCGCGAGGGCGACCTATGAACAAAACAAAACAAAACGCAAACAGGGTTCTCCATTTTGGCCGGTGAAAGGGGAACAAAGACGTGTGCATTGTGGGGGTTCGCTGCTGGAGCCGGTCAACTGTGTGTGTGTGTGTGAGTGAGAGTGTGTGTCGCCCGAGAGTGTTGGTTTGCTTCTAAAACACTTTTCCTTTGCCTCCCCGTCTTTCCCTTTTGTCCTCCAGGAGAAAAAAAAAGTGCATCCGCTACATCCAAGGAGAGGGTAGCTGTGCCAGTCCTCCCTCTTCAGACGGAAGTTTGATAGACTCCCCCCCTTCCTCCCCCTCCTCCTCCGTGGCCCCCTCCCCCTCCTCGAAAGAGCCCAGACCTCAGCAGACTGAACAAATGCAACCGCTCTCACTGACTATGAAGCCGGCCCACCCGCCGCTACACCCCCACCCCCACCCCACCCACCACCCCCACCACCACCTGCACCCCCACCTGCACCCCCACCACCACCACCTCCACCACCACCTCCTCGCCGGCCCACCGCACCCCTCCTTGCTCCAACTGGAAAAGATGCCCGGCTCTGGCGGCGGCGGCGGCGGCGGCAGCACCTCCTCCTCCTCCTCCACCTCCTCCTCCACCCACAACGGAGCGCCGGAGCGCGGCGACGTCTCGTCATCACGGCAGCCGGACTCCTCGACGACGACGGCGGCGGCCGCCCCCTCCTCCTCCTCCTCCTCCTCCTCCACTTCGTCTTCGTCGCTGGCGCGCCCGTCTGCCTCGCTGTGCCACCCCCACGCGCTCCTGGCCTCCGCCAACCAACCGCTGTCCCTCGTCACCAAGTCTATAGAATGTGGCCCTGCTGCCCAAACCCCGTCTCTTTATAGACCCCCCAGCGTCCTTTTTTAACCTTTCTGTGCCGCGGTGGCTTTGAAATTTTAGGGTTTTGTTTTATGAAAAAGTTCATTGGTCAATATTTGACCCATCATTATCGAAAAAAATATATATAATTATAAATAAATTAATAATAACAATGAGCTGAAGCATAGCTTTGTGAATCTGCCAAAATGTGTATGATTTATTTTTTGCGTTTCCGCTTTTGTAGTTTTTAAGTGTCCGGAAAGGATAACGTAGTTTCCCCTTTTCGCCCAGATTAGCATAACAGACGGACATGCGCGGCGGTCAGGCCAGGTCGGTCACAGCGAGCCCTTTTCTGGAAAGAGTTGGTTCTCCTTTTTTATTTGTATTAAATACGAGCTTGCGAACCAATCATCGGAGACGTCCTGGGGGGCCCCACCCCCCGGCTAGCAGCTTCCCCCTCCCCCCGGAGAAACAACTTTATCGTAATGATGTAACTTGTTCTTGTTTAAATGTACAGAAATATTTGATGGGGTGGGCGGGGCTTACTGTGTTTAATATGCATTGTTCCATTGCATTGTCCTTTTTTATTTTGTTAATTACCTTTTTGGGAGGGAGGGGCGGAGTTAGAGTGGGGCAGGGCGGGGAGATCGGGGTTTTAAAATTGAAAATGTCACAATGCTAGGATCAGTAGTATTTATTGCTTTAGAGATTTTGCTTGTTGTATCTTGTATGTGTCCCCTTTTTACGGCTTTTTATTTTATTTTTTTTCCTAAATACATATGTACAAATATTTTTATTAAGCTAAGCAACTTCTATATGAATGATTTGTTTTTACGAGGAGGTCGCAGAAGGCGGAACAAGAACTCCCGGAAACGCTGGACTCCACCCCCTTCTGCGCTTGTGTATAATACAAACCTCATGAACTCTTAGTATGCACAACGACTCCCATCCCTCCCCAGCTGTCGTCCACAAGGCATCTTAAAAGACCCTGAAACAGGGAGGGGGGCGGGGGTTCGGGAAGCCAGTCTCTGCTCGGAAAAAACTAACTAAGTCCAAACCTCTTCGTCCTCTCCTCCTTCTCCTCCTCCTCCTCTTCTTCGTTTGAATCCAGCAGTCACACCCCCTCCCTCCCCTTCTCTGACTGTAGATGTGTGTACAGATTTTTTTTTCCGTGCCAAACTTTGTGATAATTTCCTCCGAGCGCAGAGCGCTCCTTGTTCTTCTGTTGTCTCCTGTTCATTACCACCCCACCCACCCGAACCCTCCATCCTTTTTCTGTGACGTTACATAGGTTGCTATGTATGTAGTATAAATGTTGCTATAACAAATGTGTTTGGTAGCAGATTGTCAAATATTAAAAATTTAAACTTAATAAAAACCACCAAAACATCCATACTGTATAATAAAAAAACCCAACCAAGGGCCAAATGATGTATATTAGGGAAGTTCATAAAAAAACCTTATGAAATGCAAAAAAAACTCAAACTGCCACTTTTAAGTCCACTACTACATGTAGGTAGCTAGAAACTCATAGGCATGTTTGATGTTGACGCAAGAGGCTGTTAAAAAAATACAATAAAAAGAGATGAAAAAAATAAAAAGTGTCCAAGAGGTCCATCCCCACGTGCCATCCTTAGTTGACACGCGCCACTGTAAGCTGTCCGTTTCCTCATCGCTGGTTATTAAAAAAAATGCTTATGATAAATAGTTTGAATGTTTCCTCAACGGCTGTGATGTTGCTGTTCTACTTATATGATCTTATATTTTTCCTTTTGTTCCGTTTTTTCTCCTGTTCTTTTCAATGGTTTTTGTAATGGAATAAATGTTTATGCTGTACAGTCTCTGTAGCATGCAAGTTCTGTATTAATAAAAGCGACTTAGTATGTGGCACTTCTGCGTCGTTTCTATGCTTAGCTGCTATATACGAGTCATACGTTTCAGTTGAGCTTTCAAAAGTAATTTTATTGATGAGGGTTTAATTGAATGATTAGGCTATTGGACTTGTATTCAAGTCAACTGCATTCACAATTGACTTGACAATCAATTTGTGCGATTCAAGTAGTCACTCTTTGTAAGTCGCTTTGGATAAAAGCGTCTGCAAATGCCCTACAATTTTAATGTAAATTTTAATGTATTCAGAGGAGGTAAGAGGTAGTTTTTCCTAAAAAATAGATTTTAAAGATTGAGTGGGCAACTATAGGCCAGCCTGCTTGTTCATATAGATGCATCTTGAAAGCACACAAAACTAGCAGGCAACTTCTTTTCATGAAATAAATCCTTGTTTTACTATATTAATCTAGCTACCTTTTGCAATAAAATAAAATAAGCATTGTGGAGGTGGTTACAATGTACAATATTTCGGTATTAGTAACACGACCATTGAATGAAGTTGATAGCAATACTTCTAACAATTCATGAAATAAAAGTGAAAAAAATCCATTTGGACCTACGAAGTCTATCCAAAATAGACAACACTTTTCCGTCGATACACATAAATACTTACATTACAGTTATCCCAGTAGCAGTGGGACTACAGCACCTTCCAGTGATAGATTATGATAGGTTGTTGAAACCGTAATCATCATTACATCAGATTAAATCATTAAATTAGATGATTAAACCGATCTTAACCAATAAACCGATGTGATCAATTAACTGATGTTTAAAGTTGCAGCTACATGTCGGCTTGCAAGAGGTGAGTGAGAGCAACATATGTAGGCCTGTTACACTAGTACACTACATATGGCGTTAGATCCCATGGCTCCTATGTCCTTTGCTCAAGTCCCTCTTGGGGAACACTGCATATCTACCCTGGAGCCCACTGATCAAGGCGTGGGACCTGTCGTGTATATATATATATGCATACTTATTGGTCCTGCAACGCTCTCTCGGCTTCAGACATGCTCACTACAATGCAGCGCTGAACACGTTGCCTTTCAATGAGCCCTCAGCTCATAGCTGGCTGGAAATGCGGGTCTTTTGTCGCTGTCCCATCGATCAACATCCACTTGGAACGCACTTCGCCTTCTCGTGTGGAATGTCACTCAAAGGATTCATGGAAAAAAAAAAACCCTGCGTTGTAACATTTGAAGCATTGTCAGCCTCCACAGCCGTGAACTCGTGCTTTGTGACTCTCCAGGTGTATTGTGTCCCTGCGGCTCCAGTCCTGTACACCGCCTTCATGTGCGAGGCTTCACATACATGTGAATACGTCCATTTAGACAGAGATCCAACCACAATACGGCGACGACAACAACAACTACAACAACAACAACAACAACAACAACAAAAATGAGTTTGTCGCAGCAGCAGCAACAAGTTAGCGTGTAGAACCAAGACGTCTAGAACCAGGACGCGTAGAGCCAGGACGCTTAGAACCAGGACGCTTAGAACCAGGACGCGTAGAGCCAGGAAGCGTAGAACCAGGACGTGTAGAACCAGGACGCGTAGAAACAGGACGCGTAGAATAGCATGGAGAAGTGTTCCCAGAAACAAAGGTAAAGGAATGGCGCTGTGGGAGCCACACAGCCAGCCTGGAGTGTGCGGGGTGCGACGTGTGTGCATTGTGCACGGTGCGCACTTCAGAGAATGCACGGAGGAGCGATGAAGGGCGCTGCATCGGGCCTATTGTACTAGTATGCCGTCTCTTCATGTACCTATGCGGGGTCCCCTACCCTTGAACTGCGGCGGTGCGCGGGGAGGTCCTCTAACACATCTGGAGAGGAGCTTTGTGCGCCCCGGCGAAAGGAAAAATACAACTCTTTTGATGTGTGTCGTGAATCCACGAAGGCCATCGCCATGGCGAGCGGGCGGACCAATCACAACGTGGAAGTTAAATTAAAAGACGGTGGCCTTCCAGTGGCCCTGGTTGTGAGCGTATACTATAGGACTGAACCGGAGGGAGAATATCAGCAGGTACAGAAGCTATAGGGGAGGCTGAGGAACATCTCCCTGGGTTGTCATTAGTTTTGGATTGAAAAGCACAGGCATGCGCGCGCGCACACACACACACACACACACACACACATACTGGTTTCCATGTTGGATGGGGACCAACTTTCTAATTATCACTTGTGGGGACCACCCTTTCTAAAGGTTCTAGAGGCATGAAAAAAATCAGGTACACTAGCCATAGCTTTGTTAGCTTATACACGACTTCAAATCTCTGAATTGATGAAGTAGTGACTTGACCGTGCTAAATGGAGACCTACGAAATGTCAAGTGAACATGGCTGATGGAGACCTCATTTGATTAGTGGGGACCTTGCAACAATAAGTGTATTACTATTTTGAAATGGCAAACAACATATATCACGGAAATCCTCAGATTATTGCATTTGTTAAAAAAAGTATCTACAACCAAGTAGAATTAAAAGATGCAGTAGTAGTACATCAATGATGGTTCAGATTTTGAAATGGCTTAGTTGTTCATAGATGATTTAAATGTAGCATGAGGCCTGCACATGGTGCTAGTGATGCAAAGCACCACTCTTGCATAGAATGCCTCGTGCTGTGCATGTAGTCATCTTCACAACATTGCAGATTTTATGTTTGATTGATTGATATTCCTAGGTTTGATAGGAATATCAGTGTGATTGAAGTAGGCTGGGCGATTAATCGATCTCGAATCGAGATCGCGATACATATTTTGTCGATCTCGATCTATCAGCACTCCCAGGTCATGTGTTCAAGTCACGATGGAAATCTCTTGTCCTTTTCCAACTTAACAATGCAGCTTAAGTGTAATGTCTCTGTAAAGCCTCTTATGTCTAAGTCCTGTGAACGGTAAAGTTAAATACGCCCGGAGATCATACCCAAGTTAGGCGTCTTGGTGGTGCTGGAGGTTAGCACTCTGGAGACTCAGGTTTGAGTCAGCGCACATACGGCCACCAGTGAATGCCAGCAGAACCCCTCAGAGGGGCTGGGGGGGTGTTACACCTAAAGGGCTCTTGCTGACAACTGAGAGCTTGTGACTTTTTTTTAAAGCATGAATCATTTCTTATTTGCTTGAAACTTTTCTTTATGCTCAAGTGTTTTATTTGCCGGGGAGGGGTAAATTAATTAACAGGGATAAATGGAGGGGGGGTGGGGGTGGGGGTTCTGCTGGCGTTCACTTCTTGGTGGCCGTATGTGCGCTGACTAGAACCTGAGTCTCCAGAGTGCTAACCTCCCGCAGACCACACCACCACCAAGACGCCTACTTCGGCATGGTCTCCGGGCGTATTTAACTTTACCGTTCACGGGACTTAGACATAAGAGAAGGCTTTCCACAGGATTTGAACCCAGGACTGCAGGTAAGAACTCCCTCCACTGTGCCACCGAAACACCTACTTGGGCATCCTCTCCGGGCGTATATAACTTCACCGTTCATAGGACTTAGACATAAGAGAAAGCTTTCCATAGGATTTAAACCAGGACTGCAGCAGTGGGCCTGGTGGGCCTGGGCCCACCCATTTCAGTCCTTGGCCCACCCACGTAATTGGTTGATTTGTATTTTTTATTTTTCGTAATTGGTTGAATTATCTGTCAAGTCTCTCCCAAAGTACGTTACCACTCCCACTACAACGTGCGCGCGTGTGTGACGTCACAGCAAGCAAGCTCAACGAGCGGATTATGCATGTCACAGCAGCATTGAGCTGAGCGAGCAGCTCGCTAAGAAAATGGCACAGCAATCCATGTTCAAATATTTTAAAAAAGCGCGTTTGGATGACAATCAAGATCAAGAAGCCACGTCGTCAGCTGCGGGTTCTACATCCGAGAACATCGCTTCTAGTACAAGTAACGTTACTGATAACGTTCAATCACTGGCCGTGGCCGCGGCCAGAATTAACCAGCCTGCCTGCTCTGCTAAGGGCCATGATTACGCTCCCATTAACTTCATGCAGTGTTGAGCGACTATTTTCTACAGTCAACAGGATCAAAACTGCATTACAATCATCCATGCTCACAGCTCGTCTCAATAACTTATCACTTCTGTCATTTGAACGGGAATTGACTGAGTCATTGGAATACGATGCCATCATCGCAATATTCAACACCAAGCCCCGACGTCTTGTGCTGTGACATCAATGGTAGGCTCAAATTAAATGATCATTTATTATTTGCTAAAGATGTTATGCATTTTCTCCTAATTTCTTATTATCCATTTTATGTCAATTGCTCCCTCAATGATGTCAATAATGCAAGGCGACCTTTTGCTAGGCTGCTTTGGTTATATTTCCATTTAAATAATTTGAAAGGTGTGTTTTATTAAGGCTATTACAGCATGTTTGCAGTGTTTAATATTTACAATTTTTTTGTTAAACTGTTCTAAAGTTTAACTCATGAACCCTCTGGTGTCTTCTTCATTTGTCAGAATCAGGATACTCTTCAAACTGGCAGCATTATCAAATTATATATTGTTAGAAATCGTGATTATATTTTTTGCCAGATCGCCCAGCCCTACTTTCACATATGCTTCCTTTCTAATAACTTACTCACATTTTTGGTTATTATTGGCACTTTAGAGAAAACAATTATAATTCAAAACATTCAAATGCTTTTTAAAAGGTAGGAAATAAGTTCAACATGTTCAGTAGAACTTAGCTGAGACATGCGAATGGAAACAAAAACTGCCAGACCAGAGAGTTGGTAATCTTCAATACTATTACGTTGCCATTTCTTTTATGTAGGCTGTAATAAACATAGAATTTCAGGTTCTGCCAGTCCCGGTCCTGAAGTGCTTCTGGTTCAGCCCTTGAACACTTCTCACAGTCACGCTTTGCTGGTACAATACAAGATGTGATGAATCCATTCTTGTGCCTTTCCACTGCCTGCACCTCTGTCTGCTGCCGTGGGGTTTTCCTCTTCTGGGTGGTTTTCTTTCTGCCCACCTTAAAGTGGGCAGAAAAATAAATTAGTAATTGAAAGGATTAGGAAGAGTGTGTGCTGGAATTCCTATAAGTTCTGAATCAGTCTACAGTATATGCCAGCATCTACAGTACAAGTACAATTATTTGCACTCTGCCTATGGATTATAATGACATTGTAGAACGGTATTTATCATGTTCTTTGGATACTTTTTGGATCTGTGCTTGCAAGAGTTTGGCACAAGGCTGCTCCAGTGGCAAAACATGAGTGAAATAAATCCATCTAGTTATCCTACTACATAGTATGTCCAAATAATTATATAAGACATTACAACCATTAATCAAGTACTACTATGGTGATTATGGCTTTAGCAACTTTAGCTTTGTTATTCCAATTGATATTAAAGCTACTTGAAACACTTGCATTAGCTCTAACATGAGTTGCTTCTACGTATGAGTAATACTTCAAGTTATTACTATCCATCCATCCACTCATTAAACTGCTCCAGCCTCTGTGAGAAACCCAGGGCAGTTGCTTGGTATAGGGGTTAGTTATTACTAATGTTTCAATGATTAGTACAAGTATTACTAAAACTAATGTTACTGTTACTAGTCCCACTTCAAGCACCTAGTAGGCCCTAGCAACAACCAATGAACCCAATCATTCAGTATTACAACAACGGATGGGTTTCTGAGCGTTGTGAACAACTCAGAGCTGCTGGGGGCAGCAACAGTTCTGTGGCGTCTATCTAGTTGACAGCTGCTAATCCTCAGGGTAACTGATGGATTTGAAAAGAAAAAAGCATGAATTTCAAATTTTAACAGATGTAAGGTGGTCAGTGATTCAAAGGTGTGCAGTTTCTTTTTATAATATCGTCACCTTCTTAAACTAATGGCCGAAGTCATATTTTGAGGAAAATGTTTTTTTTGCCTAAATCATCTCTTCATGAGTTTTCATTCAGTTTTTTCTGTTTTTTGAAAAACTTGAAAAATGTGACTTAGGCCATAAGTTTAAGAAGGTGACGATATGTGTGTGTGTGTGGAGGCCAGTGAGTGCATTACCAGCCGGAAACTATAAGGGGGCGCAACGAGCACTCCACACACACACACACACACATTGACTGGATGAAACATGTTGTTTTAATGGCCAAATACAAAATCCTCACATGCACATTCAGAATCATTACTGCAATTAATTTTAAATGGTTTTCACTCATGGGGAACCTGATATTTTGTCCCCACTCCGCAAGAGGTCCCCATGACGTGACTGTGGAAACAGATTGTTGTCCCCACAATGTGATGATTACCAAGAACGCATGCACACCACAACACCACACATGCACACACAACACACAGCACCACAGATAACACTCAGAAACACACACACACACAGATCACACCCAACACACACACACACACACACACAACACACACACACACACCCCTTCTGAGGACTGGAGGATTTACATCAAAAACACCATTCTTCTTTTGACCAAAAAAATAATAAAAATATTTCAAATGCCTTTTATCACTTTGTGGCCACAGCTCTTTTGTTACATTGTAAAAATAACGTGTTTTACATGGCCTGTATGTGTGTGGCGTGTGTGTGCGTGTGTGTGTGCGTGTGTGTGTGCGTGTGTGTGTGTGTGCGTGTGCGCACATAATAGTTTCAGAGATGCCTTCGTTAGAGGACTTCCTGAATGACACGACCGCTGGACTCTGATTGGAGGAAAAATGACGCCAGAGGCACAGTGTCAGTGGGTGAAAACAGACAGGTGTGTGTGTGTGTGTGTGTTGTTTCAAGAGAGAGAGAGAGAGTGTGTGTGTGTGTGTGTGTGTGCGTGTGTGTGTGTGTGTGTGGATGCCCAATTTAAAATGCTTAATTGCAAACCTGTGCAAAACTTGAAATATTCAACCACTAACAATCCTTTCAAAACAGTATTCATCTGTCATCCCGTCGTTTATTATGTTAGCATGTCAAACATGTAATAAGCTCCCTCCAAACGAGCAGCAGAGTCCTGGTGAAACCTGGCGGTTCAAACAGCCCACAAGCCACTCAGCAGGCTGAATCAACAGACAGACGGAGGCACACACACTTGTTCATTGTATCTCATGATGAACATCAAAATAAAAGCTGTGATGTAACACACTTGTAAACGCTGGAGTAACGAACAGACCCTGCAGCGGAGCGCGCATCCTGGGTTCCTCCCTGCAGCACGACTGCTAGAACCAGACAGAACCAGACTACTAGAACCAGACAGAACCAGACTACTAGAACCAAGACTACTAGAACCAGACTACTAGAACCAGACTACTAGTACCAGACAGAACCAGACTACTAGAACCAGAACTACTAGTCAACCAAGTAGAACCAGATTACTAGGACCAATTGGAACCAGACAACTAAGAACCAGACTACGAGAACCAGACCACTACAACGCAGACCACTAGAACCAGTAAATCAGACTACTAGAACCAGACAAAGCAGGCTACTAGGAAACATATAACTAGAAGACTAACTAACGGCAGACCACTAGATACAAGTAGAAACCAGAACTACTAGGACCAAGTAGAACCAGATTGCTAGCCAGACAATCAAAGAACCAGACCACTAGATACAAATAGAACCAGACTACTAACCAGAGTCCAGACCACTAGAACCAGTAGAACCAGACTACTAGAAATAGCCCGGCAGAACCAATTACTCGAATCCAGGCGGAAAGCCAGACTACTAGGATCAGTTTTACCGCTCTAGAACCAGACTGCTAGGAACCAGTAGACCAGACTACTAGAACCAGACTGCTAGGACCAGTAGCAACCAGACAGTAGGACCATAGAACCAGATTACGAACCAGATCACTAATGAACAAGTACGAACCAGACTACTAGAACTGACTACTAGATGAAGATACCTTCTAACTAAAGCTCCCAGATGGCAAATGAATCCATCTGTAGTGCATGAGCTCTGTAGCATAGAGTTGTGGTGTAGGTGACTACTGTATAGGCAAGGGTGAAGCAGTGGTTATTATGGAGAAGAGAGAGAGAGAGAGAGATGAGAGAGAGAGAGAGAGAAGAGAGAGAGAGAGAGAGAGAGAGAGAACCATGTACAATGGAGAGAAAAGAGAGAGAGAGTAAGAAGAGAGAGATGTACATATGAGAGACAGAGAGAGAGAGAGAGAGAGAGGGAGAGAGAGATGTACAGAGAGAGGACAAGGTGGTGTGTGTGTGTGTGTGTGTGTGGTGTGTGTGTGTGTGTGTGTGGTATAGATCCATGTAGAATGTGTGTGTGTGTGTGTGTGTGTGTGTGTCCTGTCTGTCACCTGCCTCTGTGCTCTGGTGGCCTAGTCCCTAATGATGGTGCTCTAACTAGCGTCCGCGCTAGCTAACTAGCCTGAGAGAGGAGCTTAGCCCCCGGGCTATGCAGCCACCAAACATCCCCCCATCAAGGAGCCCTTCATCCATGTACTCCACAACACCCACACAACACACACACGCACACACACACACACACACACATCACACCACACACACACACACACAAACACATCACAGCACACACCATCACACACCACACACATAGACACACACATACGCACGCGCCGCAGCGACACACACAACACACACACAACACACACGACACACACACTACACACAAGCACACACACCACACGGCAATAGACACACAAACACACACACGACACGACACACACACAACAACCATAGACACACACACATGCACACACACACAAACATGCACACACTGTCGCGCGCAACGGACACACATCTCTCTCTCACACACAGCTCTGGCATGTGCATCACCACACTCACACAAGCACAACCACACAACATACTACACACACTCCCTCTCTCTCCTCACCGCCACCCATCACACCCCCCACACACCCACACACACACACACACACGACACCCAGGGACGCAATTGACAAATAATCATATTGTGTCTGGACCTGGAAGTTTAGCCTGGCTCCCTCATTAAGCAGAGTGTTGTAGCAGCGTCCTGTTCTGTCACCGTCACTGGCCTGCTAGCAGAGGGCCGGTTTGAAGTGACATCACTAGAGAGAGAGAAGAGAGAGAGAGAGAGAGAGAGAGAGAGAGAGAGAGAGAGAGAGAGAGAGAGAGAAAAAGAGAGAGAGAGAGAGCTCCACCTTACAACCCTCAAGGTGATGGGACTGAAGCTGACTGAACACAGCACATGCACGTGCACTACGCACACACACACGCACAACACACACACCAACCACACACACACCAACACACACACAACCACACACACACACAACAACACACACACACACCAACATACACACTGCGACAGAATAATGTTGACATGCAAGCCCAGGTTATGCAGAGTGGTACCCGCGTCCTGTAGTACTTGTACAGTATTGTACCCAGTACAGATTATGTAATCTTATTGAACAATAATAACTGTACATGATGAAATTCTGTTAGTTTATTTTTTATTATTCTGTTGATTTCTCTATTTTTTATTGTATCTGTATTGCTATGTAAGCCTGGCATTTAAGAAATTTCCTTCGGATGAATAAAAGTTCTACTCTTATCTTATCTTATATATTAGTATTGTTTCAGGTGAATGAAGTAAGCTAGAGTAACTGCAGTGATACAAGTGTTCCGTTGTGTCCTCGACATGCGTAGCTTGTGTCCAGTGATTCATCCACAGGGTAAACACAGCAGACACATGCATGCACTAATATGAACATCTGCCAATTCATGAAGGAACTATTTTCATGACCGGTTGTATTAGTGGACCTTCAGATACATGGAGTGATCAGGTCGCTCAGTAGAACACAACCTGAGATCAACCAAATATACAAATACTCAAAGTTAGTCAGTTTGAATCATTTTCAATGCATTTCAATTGGTTTTGCATTAGATAAACGATGCAATAAGATGCCGGCTTTAGCATAAAAGAACTGCAAACAATTATTCTTCACATGAATTCTAAATAATTGTGAACAAATTAAACTTATTCAACCTTGTAGCCGTGTCCAAACACATTCACACACACACACAACACAATAGACACACACACACACACTCACACAGACATATAATACACACACCACACATAAACACTCAGCACACACAATACACACCTCTCACACGCACACATCACACACACTATGCACACACACACCACACACACCACCACACACCTACACACAAATCGCAACACGTGCAGTACACACACTCTCTCTCACAGCGACAACACACTCACCACGACACACACACATCACACACAGCACACCCACACACACAAACACTACACACACACAACATGCATGGGTGTATTTGGGGCTGATGAAAAGACACCAATGACTCCATAATTGAAGTTTGATCTGCCACTTAGGGTGCCATTGATTTTTCGCGGTCGGCTGCTTCTCTTCTGACGCACGCACCGCTAAATCATCTCTTGATTATTGAATGTACAACAGGGGAGGGTGTTGTGTGTGGGGGGGAGGGGTCGGGGGGTAAATAAAGGATAAATGGAAGTGGACTCTCGAGGGGGGGGGGGGGGGGGGGGGGGGGGGGGTGATGAAGGACAATAAGTGGGGTGGAGTTACCTTCTCCTTTAATCTTTTAGGTCAGACGAACTTGATTCAACTTATTAACACCAAAAAACACAAAATTAATATACTGATAGAGTTCTATTTAATATATAATAATGTATTATTTATATATATATATATATATATAATATAATATATATTTGATGTGTGTGTAGCATTCAAGGTAAACACTAATAACATCTACATGGTGGTTATTGTAAGTTCTAAATCTTTAAAATTTGTGATCTTCTAATGAAGTGCCGTGGCCTACTCCCGGGGAGGCGTGGCTGGGCGCTGCAGGGGGGCGGGGCCCACCAAGTTTTGGGGGACCCTGGCCCACACAGGAACAGGGCCACGTCTTACAGAGAATGGTGTGAAA
>PIJE02005409.1:0-5000 GCA_002895965.2 Coryphaenoides rupestris
GAGAGAGAGAGAGGCCCCTACAGCCTGGCCTGCATCTAGAGAGAGAGAGAGAGAGAGAGAGAGAGAGAGAGGCCCCTACAGCCTGGCCTGCATCTAGAGAGAGAGAGAGAGAGAGAGAGAGGCCCCTACAGCCTGGCCTGCCTCTAGAGAGAGAGAGAGAGAGAGAGAGAGAGAGAGAGAGAGAGAGAGAGAGAGAGAGAGAGAGAGAGAGAGAGAGGCCCCTAGAGCCTGGCCTGCCTCTAGAGAGAGAGAGAGAGGCCCCTACAGACTGGCCTGCCTCTAGAGAGAGAGAGAGAGGCCCCTACAGACTGGCCTGCCTCTAGAGAGAGAGAGAGAGAGAGAGAGAGAGAGAGAGAGAGAGAGAGAGAGAGAGAGAGAGAGGCCCCTACAGCCTGGCCTGCATCTAGAGAGAGAGAGAGAGAGAGAGAGAGGCCCCTACAGCCTGGCCTGCCTCTAGAGAGAGAGAGAGAGAGAGAGAGGCCCCTACAGCCTGGCCTGCCTCTAGAGAGAGAGAGAGAGGCCCCTACAGACTGGCCTGCCTCTAGAGAGAGAGAGAGAGAGAGAGAGAGAGAGAGAGAGAGAGGGGCCCCTACACACACACACATGGAAATAGCTTATCTAGAGATATAGAGTGTAGATTTTATTTAATACAGTCTATGTTTTATTTAATATCGTGGAAATATCGTGATTATAATATCGTGTTGCTGTGGATTCTTTGTTACATAAAGTATATTAATCTGATTTCATCGGTTATAAAATAAAACACAATAAAATAAAATAAAACGTCTGTTTGTATTATAACTCATTTTTTTATTTCTGGAATCATTTCACAATTATCAGTTCCAGGAAAATATTCACGTCTTACTCAACCGTCTCCAGGAAACGAGAGAAAAGTTTTATAAAGAAAATAAAATAAAATATAAAAAATAAACTAATTTCTCTGGCACCTCACAAGGTCATTAATTCATATTCACGGAGACACACACACACACACACACACACACACTGAGACGCACACACACGCACACATTTTGTCATGTAAATCATTCCGAGCTCCTTAATCAGGCACACATGGAGACCCCCGGCCCACCCTACTGAGTCTGTGCAGAACACGACCGGTTAGCACATACACATGTCTTGCGTCGCAGTCACCGCACACACACACACACACAGAGAGAGAGAGAGGGAGAGAGAGAGAGAGAGAGAGAGAGAGAGAGAGAGAGAGAGAGAGAGAGAGAACGAACACACACACACAGAGAGAGAGAACACACACACACGCAGAGAGAGAGAGAGAGAACACACACACACACACACACACACACACACACAGAACACACACACACACACACACACACACACACACACACACACACACAGAGACACGACACACACACACACAGTCACACACACACAGAGAGAGAGAACGAACACACACACACACAGTCACACACACACACAGAGAACACACACACACTCACAGAACTCACAGAACACACACACCACACACACACACACACAACACACAGAACACGAACACACATTCTCACACACACACACACACACGCCTCAAACGATTCGGCGAAAAGTCAAGTTTAACGCGACGGCACAAGCGATACGATAGTGGGATCGTCATGGGAACGTAGCAGCGGTGCATTGTGGGTAAAATCTGAGCCCCCGTGATTATTTGGCACACACACACACACACACACACACACACACACACACACTCGGGCCTCAGGAAGCGCTCAGGTTCCCGAACCCGGAGCGTTAATCAGTGGCTGACTGTCTGTCTGTCCGTCTGACTCAGCCTCAGTGTCACTGACACTGAGGCCGAGTCACTGACACTGAGGCCGAGTCAGTGACTCAGCCTCAGAGTCCCTCCTCCTCCCTTCCTCCTCCTCCTCCTCCTCCTCCTCCCTTCCTCCTCCTCCCTTCGAGCCGAGTCACGTCCACGGCGAGGGCGGAGTCACGTCGTTCCCACGGCGATGAGGTGGATGAGCCAGACGGTTACCGGCGGCGGCGGCGGGCGGCGGGCGGCGGCGGCCAAAGCTAACGAGATGAATAAACATCCATGGAGGAGGAGGAGGAGGAGGTGGAGGTAATGTTTCAGCGTTGACTCCGAGATACTCATCTGGCCACGCCCCCCTCCTGGCTCCTGCCTCAGGATGAGTGACAGGGAGGGAGGGGCTTAGGCAGGGGAACGTTTTAGGACCCTTGACTGCAGCTTATGGACACACACACACACACACACACACACACACAGACACACACATCAGGAGGATGTGTGTGTCTGTGTGTGTGAGTGTGTGTGTGTGTGTGTGTGTGTGTGTGTGTGTGTGTGTGTGTGTGCTAACGTGTCCAAGGGCAACATAGCAATAACAAACACGGGCTGACCTCTGACCTCTTGGGGGGGCTCTCAAAAGGCAAGGTTGATTACACACACACACACACACACACACACACACACTCTCAGCCCATCCCACCGGGAGGGGGGCGGGGCTATCTAAACCCCTCAGCATCGTAAACTGTAAAGTGTGTGTGTGTGTGTTTGTGTGTGTGTCACGGCCTCTGGAGTGAGTGTGTGTGGACTCTGACCCGTGGCGGCAGATCACATGGCAGATAAGCTCCTCCCCTCCTATCACCTCACCCCCAACCCCACCCCAGACTCTAACTGGGCCAGGTGAGGCTGCAGCCCCACCCACCCCGGACTCTAACTGGGCCAAGTGAGGCTGTAACCCCACCCAACCCAGACACCCCAGACTCTAACTGGGCCAGGCGAGGCTGTAGCTCCACCCACCCCAGACACCCCAGACACCCCGGACTCTAACTGGGCCAGGCGAGGCTGTAGCTCCACCCACCCCAGACACCCCGGACTCTAACTGGGCCAGGTGAGGCTGTAGCTCCACCCACCCCAGACACCCCGGACTCTAACTGGGCCAGGCGAGGCTGTAGCTCCACCCACCCCAGACACCCCGGACTCTAACTGGGCCAGGCGAGGCTGTAGCTCCACCCACCCCAGACACCCCGGACTCTAACTGGGCCAGGTGAGGCTGTAGCTCCACCCACCCCAGACACCCCAGACACCCCGGACTCTAACTGGGCCAGGCGAGGCTGTAGCTCCACCCACCCCAGACACCCCGGACTCTAACTGGGCCAGGTGAGGCTGTAGCTCCACCCACCCCAGACACCCCAGACACCCCGGACTCTAACTGGGCCAGGCGAGGCTGTAGCTCCACCCACCCCAGACACCCCGGACTCTAACTGGGCCAGGTGAGGCTGTAGCTCCACCCACCCCAGACACCCCAGACACCCCGGACTCTAACTGGGCCAGGCGAGGCTGTAGCTCCACCCACCCCAGACACCCCGGACTCTAACTGGGCCAGGCGAGGCTGTAGCTCCACCCACCCCAGACACCCCGGACTCTAACTGGGCCAGGCGAGGCTGTAGCTCCACCCACCCCAGACACCCCGGACTCTAACTGGGCCAGGTGAGGCTGTAGCTCCACCCACCCCAGACACCCCGGACTCTAACTGGGCCAGGCGAGGCTGTAGCTCCACCCACCCCAGACACCCCGGACTCTAACTGGGCCAGGCGAGGCTGTAGCTCCACCCACCCCAGACACCCCGGACTCTAACTGGGCCAGGCGAGGCTGTAGCTCCACCCACCCCAGACACCCCGGACTCTAACTGGGCCAGGTGAGGCTGTAGCTCCACCGAGGCCGCTCCCACGGTGTCTCTATTTCTTTCTTTCAGAAGAGCAACGGTGAGAAGGTTGAATATTATTTTCCGTGGAATTACTCCTCGGATTGTCGGAGACTTGACTCAGGGCGCTGGCTGGAGGGAGTCCACCGCTTGTGGAGGTGCCAGGAGGCCAGGAGGTGCCGTGGAGGAGGCACCAGGAGACAGACCTTGGCCCCCCGGACGCCGCCCACCACCGAAACACACACACACACTTTCCCAAAAAGCTCCATTACTCCACCTCCGCTGTTTAGTTGCTAATGTGGCCTGATCAAGTATCCCTCCTCCACCTCCACCTCCACCTCCTCCACCTCCTCCTCCAGTGTTTACATTATCATTTGTAAATGTGGACCATGAGGCCCTTAGACGGGAACCTCGTACACACACTTTAATGAACTATTTACAGATAATTCCAACTGTCAAATAGTTCCTCGGCGGAGACACAGAGCAGAGTAGTGACGCTAACGGCCTCCTTAGGGCAGATCTGGTTACAGGTAGAGGGCCAGTTGAAGGTAAGAAGTTAAATGTCATTTTAAATGTAAATGTAAAAGAAGTTAAAGAAGTTAAAGCGGCCTCCGCACTAGAAGAGACCTTTCTGCTCTGCCCTGCTGAATGGGATTGTTAATTAATGCTTCAATTAAGCTTCTAGCTGAGTGTGTATTGAGACTTATTTGTATTTAGTATTGATCCATGCACACTATTTATCAGTGTATTTATTGGAGTGTGTAAAGTTCACAATACTGCGGATTATTAGATTTAGACACAGAAAATGTACATTATTATAATTTATAGACCTTGTATTGGGTATTATTATTAATATTATTATTAGCAGTAGCAGTAGTAGTAGCATTGCTCTTATTATTACATTATTATCATCGTTATTATTATTGGTATTACAATTATTATTATTATTATTATTATGAACCGAATTCAGCTGAATTAATTGCAGATAATTGGAGGTTATTTATCTTCATTATAAATCTAAATTGAGCGATCGATCGACGTCTAATAAACCGCCGTTTGGATTCATTTGTCATTATCATTATCATTATCATTATCATTATCATTATCTTTGTTAGAAGGGTCTATTCATTATTTTTAAGGGTCTATTAAACGTTAAAAATAAAGATGCTATTACACGGCTACTATATAATTATTAGCCTATTTATAGGCCTATTATTATAATTATAATTATAATGATCATTACTACTATTGTTATGCCATTATTATTATTATTATTATTATTATTATTATTATTATTAC
>PIJE02005409.1:12500-15000 GCA_002895965.2 Coryphaenoides rupestris
TAAATATATATATATGTGTGTTGAATTATATATATATATATATATACACACACAAATAAATATATATATATAATTCAAAATAGGCCCAGAAATAATGCAATAATGCATATTTATAGCAACAAGACCTTCTCTCAAATGTTACCCGCAGTTCAAATAGAGTTGCCTCTTGTATGGCTCAGTGCCGACTGTCTAAATGCCAAAGCACAGGTCCAAAGTGGGGGACTTAAAAGACATTTTCGGGGACAAAAAGCCTCTGTAATCAATATAAAGTGAAGCCAAATGCGTTTGTCCAAATGGAAAGCAGGCCTCCCGTCACAAGCAATCGTTCGGAGGCCCCCGCTAGACGTTAAGAGGACGTGAAGAATTAAAGATAGCGACCATTTAGTCCACTTCCCACCATCGTGACACTTTAAACTGGGGGTTGGAGGAGGTGAGGAGGAGGAGGAGGAGGAGGAGAGACAGACAGACAGACAGACAGGGTGAGGAGGAGGTGGAGGAGGAGACATGTTGGACAGACAGACAGGGTGAGGAGGAGGAGGAGGTGGAGGAGGAGGACACGTTGGACAGACAGGTCGTCGCGTCGTCACCATGAAGGCACCTTCGCGTTGAAATGAACCCGACGCGCGCTTCCCCCCCCCCCCCCCCCCAAGTGTCCCCACGACACGTGTGGACGAAGCCTGGGTGGTTTCAGGTGTCCTCTGAGGTGTCCACCTGTCTGTCCTCGGCCCCGCGGGGTCCTCTGAGGTGTCCACCTGTCTGTCCTCGGCCCCGCGGGGTCCTCTGAGGTGTCCACCTGTCTGTCCTCGGCCCCGCGGGGTCCTCTGAGGTGTCCACCTGTCTGTCTGTCTGTCTGTCTGTCTGTCTGTCTGTCCTCGGCCCCGCGGGGTCCTCTGAGGTGTCCACCTGTCTGTCCTCGGCCCCGCGGGGTCCTCTGAGGTGTCCACCTGTCTGTCCTCGGCCCCGCGGGGTCCTCTGAGGTGTCTGTCTGTCTGTCTGTCTGTCTGTCTGCCTCTCTGTCTGTCTGTCTGTCTGTCCTCTCTGTCTGCCTCTCTGTCTGTCTGTCTGTCTGTCTCTCTGTCTGTCTGTCTGTCTGTCCTCAGATGTGAGCTTGTCTCACGGCATCTGCTCACGTCCTTAAGCTTTATTATAAATATTTATTACATTTATTCATCCTCCGCACCAATACGGCGGTAAGTGTTCAGGCTAATTATGAATATTATAATATTATTTTATTATGATTATTATTATGATTAGTATGATTATTATAAGTATTATAATTATACATATTTATTATTAGTAGTAGTAGTAGTAGTATTATTAATGTTAATATTATATTGTTATTATTACTACTATTATTATTATTAATATTATTATCATTATTATTATTATTATTATTATAACTTTAATAAAATACACACTTATACTATGCACACACTTTTATACTTTACACACTTTTATGCACGTTTTCCAGTTTAATTCTGTGAAGTATAACACCAACACTTATATATTTGTCATTTAATTCTATTGAATTATGAAGACTTTATTGTTAACAAGACTTATCTCTATTTTTAGCGCCTGTGTGAACTCTCACGTATTAAGGGCGCGTCTGCGTCATTAAATTGCGCAGATTAGATAGCGGCTCTCCGCACGACTCTAATCACCTCCTCTCTGCTCCTCACTGCTCCTCTCTGCTCCTCTCTGCTCCTCTCTGCTCCTCACTGCTCCTCTCTGCTCCTCTCTGCTCCTCACTGCTCCTCACTGCTCCTCTCTGCTCCTCTCTGCTCCTCTCTGCTCCTCACTGCTCCTCTCTGCTCCTCTCTGCTCCTCTCTGCTCCTCTCTGCTCCTCTCTGCTCCTCACTGCTCCTCTCTGCTCCTCTCTGCTCCTCTCCCTCACTGCTCCTCACTGCTCCTCACTGCTCCTCTCTGCTCCTCTCTGCTCCTCTCTGCTCCTCACTGCTCCTCTCTGCTCCTCTCTGCTCCTCTCTGCTCCTCTCTGCTCCTCTCTGCTCCTCACTGCTCCTCACTGCTCCTCACTGCTCCTCACTGCTCCTCTCTGCTCCTCTCTGCTCCTCACTGCTCCTCACTGCTCCTCTCTGCTCCTCTCTGCTCCTCTCTGCTCCTCACTGCTCCTCTCTGCTCCTCTCTGCTCCTCTCTGCTCCTCTCTGCTCCTCTCTGCTCCTCTCTGCTCCTCTCTGCTCCTCTCTGCTCCTCTCTGCTCCTCTCTGCTCCTCACTGCTCCTCTCTGCTCCTCTCTGCTCCTCTCTGCTCCTCTCTGCTCCTCTCTGCTCCTCTCTGCTCCTCACTGCTCCTCTCTGCTCCTCACTGCTCCTCACTGCTCCTCTCTGCTCCTCTCTGCTCCTCACTGCTCCTCTCTGCTCCTCACTGCTCCTCTCTGCTCCTCTCTGCTCCTCACTGCTCCTCACTGCCTCCTGCTGGGTGTGTGTGTGTGTCTCTCTCTCTCTCTCTCTCTCTCTCTCTCTCTCTCTCTCTCTCTCTCT
>PIJE02005410.1:0-19046 GCA_002895965.2 Coryphaenoides rupestris
CGCGGAGTATGGAACAGCCTTTATCGTGGTGGAGGGGTTTGGGTGCCCCCGTGACCCTGGGAGCTGTGTTGTCCGGGGCATTAGCCCCTGGTAGGGTCTCCCAAGGCAAAGTGGTCCCAGGGGAGGGGCCAGACTAAGAGCGATTCAAAGACCCCATGAAAAGACTCCCAAAGAACACAGTCACCTCGCCCGGACAAGGGAAACCGGGGCACCCTTCTGGAGCCAGACCTGGGAGGGGAGCTCGTCGGCGAGCGTCTGGTGGCCGGGCCTGGATCCACGGGGCCCGGCCGGAGACGCGAGAACTTTGTTCTCGCACCTAGGTCTGCAAGAACAAGAACAAAGTTCTCGCCGCCCTGGACATTTCATACTCCGCGAGAAACTCCTCAAAGGCCCCGCCCACAGCAGGAAACTTCTGCGCTGGCGGAAAGCGCATTAACTACGCCCACTTCAAATTGACCAATCACACAATAGTTCTCGGACAAGACGCGAGAACAAAGTTCGGCCCGGCTGATGTGTCGAGAACATCTTGCGAGAACACCTGACCTAGGTCTGCGAGAACAAAATGACGTCATTTTGTGGGCGGGGCCTTTGTTCTCGCGTCTCGCGGAGTATGGAACAGCCTTTAAGGTGGCGATTCTTTGGGGGAGCAAAAAAACCCACAAACATATGTCACTAATATGCACTATTATTGTAGTGTACATGACATTATGTTTACGCATAGCACTAGAGGCCATACTACAGGTTGTTATAGGCCCAGTTTAATATCCAACACTGCTTTATTTATGTGTTATGTGTTATTCATGTGACAAGCATGGTAGCATTAGTGAATGACAATCATAGTTAACATATTTTACTCAGTTTCTCTCACTCACTCGCTCACACACACACATTATCTGGTGGGCACCATTGCTTACCTCGACTTGTGAAACACGCATGTTGGTGGTCGTTACACCGTGTTTAATGTGAGCGTCGAGCCACTGCAATGAGGTGTAAAGTGCTGGGATCGCATTGCTCTGGCCGGGGTCACCACTCTTCTTTGTGAGCACACGACGTTTGGCCTTTGCAAACTTGTGAAGGTATCGCCACCTTTTGCGACAGACACTCTCCTCTGTACACAAGGTTCGGGCTACCTCTTTCCAGGAATTGTTGCCCATTTTTGTGTCTTTATAATTATGACTGGACGTGTTATATAGATGTTCGTACTTTCTCACGCCCTCGGCCAGCTGATCCTCAAAACTATCCATTTCTGTACAAACTTCCGTGCCGGCGCTTTTAACCACGCCCACTTCAAAAATGTACCAATCACAATAGTTCTTGGACACGAGAACAAAGTTCGGCCCGGCTGATGTGTCGAGAACAAGCTGCGAGAACTCATGACCTAGGGCTGCGAGAACAAAATGACGTCATTTTGTGGGCGGGGCCCTAGGTGCGAGAACAAAGTTCTCGCTTCTCGCGGAATACGCAGCCGCATTCAGTCACACACCAAAGTGGTCATAGAGTGGTCATATGCAGGTAAGATGTTATTTAGACTTAAGGTGACACTAAAGCTTATAATGGTGGTCAGATCAATGCCTTCTTCTTAATATTACATTGCTGCATAGTTGGATCACTCTTGTGACTTTACTTGGAGACAGCCATCACATTTGGCGCATTTCTTTCTGATCAGAATAGTTGGTGATGAATATATGCGTTTTTCCACTTTACGAGGTGTTTTCAAAAAGACAACACAGATAATGTACACTATATTTTTTTATTAATCAGAAAAACAATATTGATTATGCAGTTATATTACACGTTGGCTCATGATGTCCAGAAAATTATTGGCTCAAGAAGAAAACGCATCGTATGAAAGTGAATGTTCTCCCCAAATACACAAGTCAGTCTTTTGCATTCTTGGTCTTGAGAAACGCACTGTATCTTCGCTTTCACATGCAGGACTTCCCAGATTGAGGACCCGTTACCGACCCTGGCTGTCCCGGACCATCCTCTGCCTGCTCCTACAACATTTATTTATATAAAAACCACAATAACACACATACAGAACTATTTCTATCATATACGGTGGATCTCTCTCACTCACACTTCACTGATGATGTTTATGCTGGTGTCTCTTCAGATTACCAGATTGATTAAAGGTTCCCCCACACTGCTGACAACGGTACGGTTTCTCTCCTGTGTGAATGCGCTGGTGTGACTTCAGATTATCAGAGCGATTAAAGGTTTCCCCACACTGCTGACAACGGTACGGTTTCTCTCCTGTGTGAATGCGCTGGTGTATCTTCAGAGTATCAGAGCGATGAAAGGTTTCCCCACACTGCTGACAACGGTACGGTTTCTCTCCTGTGTGAATGCGCTGGTGTGTCTTCAGAGTATCAGAGCGATGAAAGGTTTCCCCACACTGCTGACAACGGTACGGTCTCTCTCCTGTGTGAATGCGCTGGTGTTTCTTCAGATGACAAGATTGATTAAAGCTTTCCCCACACTGCTGACAACGGTACGGTTTCTCTCCTGTGTGAATGCGCTGGTGTATCTTCAGAGTATCAGAGCGATTAAAGGTGTCCCCACACTGCTGACAACGGTACGGTCTCTCTCCTGTGTGAATGCGCTGGTGTTTCTTCAGATCACCAGATTGATTAAAGGTTTTCCCACAATGTTCACAAGAGTGGCGTCTGGCACCATCTGCTGGAATCTGGAATCTCGTATTTTGGACTGTTCCTGGGGAGGCTCTGATTGGCTCTTGAGAGGAGGCTGCATCCAATGGGAGGACACTAGTCCCAGGACAGGGGAATACCTGCGCTGGTGTCAGCTGGGATTCGACTTCTAGGAGAGAGATTCATTTATACGTTAGCCTATACTGTAATATTTGAATTGATAGTTTTAAACATTGAACAGAAACTACACAGCATAACTATCTGTGTATTTTGAGAAAGGGAGGAAAAGGGGAGAAAGAGAATGACACACACACACAATGAAGAGGCCGTGGTGGGATCAAAGTATACCTGATGGGACCTCCTCCTCCTCCTCCTCCTCCTCCTCCTCCTCCTCCTCCTCGACTGCTCCTCCTGTGGTGGGACGGGTCTCTCCGGAGACAGACAGCTCCTCGTTACTCCAGCCCCGCCCTGAGGGAGTCTGATAGACAGACCACCCCACGGAGAGGGAGATAAGAAGTTAGCTAGGAGTCCCACCTGCTTTATAAGTGTGGCTAGGACACTCCTCACACAGGGAGGAGGTCCTCCTGGGTGGATGTGCGCTGGAAGGTGTGGATGTGTGTCTGAGGAGCCTCCTCCATGTGGGGACACCCTGTAGAAGGACAGAGTGCCAGCAGGCCGGTCCACATACACTCCTACTCTGTTGGAGCCAGAGGGGCGGAGACGGATGTCTGTTGGACTACCGTTGTACCAGACAATGAAACAAGCATCACCACAATAAAGAGTCCGGGACTTGTTGTTCCATCCTCTCCTTGTGATTCCTCTGTATGTCACTCCTACATCAACCCTTCCTTCCCACTCTACCTCCCAGTAACAGCGGCCAGTCAGACTCTCTCTACACAATACCTGGTGCTGGTAGTCAAATCTCTCTGGGTGATCAGGATACGACTGCTCCTCTTTAACCACCACCACCTTTCTGTGGTCCTCAGACAGAGAGAGTTCTCTGTGGGCTGTGTTTGGGTCCAGAGTGAATTCACAGGCATCTGACGGGAGAACAAGACACGAATAGGCTGCTAAATACACGGATTACATTGTTCATTTAGATAATGTAAATATGTACTAGTATGTAGTGTAGAGTATGTTTGCTTTAGTAGGGCTGTCTTAATAGTAATAATCTAAAATACGGATATAATTACCATTAGGGTTGGGTATCGTTTAGATTTTTCCGATACCGGTGCGAAAACGATATTTTTAAAACGGTACCGGTTCCTAAACGGTGCCTGAACCGATAGAGCAAACAACAACGTTAAAGAATGTCTTTTTTTTTTTTATTGCTAAGGCAAAACCATTGAACAATATATTAACTCTTAAAGTAACACTGTTTAAATTAGAATTACAATTAAATACAAAACACTATTAAACATTACTAATAATATTAATATTAAATTAACAATATCAACAAATAACAATTTAACAATAAATAAGTTACAGTACGACTACGAATAATAAATAACAGCAAACAAAGCAAGTGAAAACTATTCTACACTACTCTGCATATTCTACATCCACCTGTGCACACAATCAACAATTTTTCGATGAAAACCCGCTAAACACGATCAGAACCCACTAAACACGATCAAAACCCGCTAAACACGATCAGAACCCGCTAAACACGATCAGAACCGGCGGTCGTGGCACCGAAATATGCGTTTCGATTTGGTACGGTAGGTACCGGTCGTACGGGAACCGGTGCCATAGTGGTACCGGGTTTCGGTACCCATCCCTAATTACCATCATCGTATAATTTTGGTTGGTTAGTCTCTTGGGGACTTTCCATCTAAAGAGTTAGTGTGTGTTTTGATGACTAAAACACAATACTTACACTTCTTTAGACCTGGTTTCAGCCTCCATACTCCACCGTGCTCCACACTGGGGGCATCACGTTGCCTCGTCATCTCCATGTTCAGTGCTTCCTTCAGCTGATCCAGGGATCTCCTCACGGCCTCTACGTATGACGGAGCTTGGACCTCAACCCCCATCCAGTCCCTGGTGGGTGTAGGGTTCTTCAGGGATCTGAAGGTCTGGAGGAAGTGGAGGTGGTCTTCAGTGTGTGAGAGCCGCTTCACCTTTGAGCTTCTAGTGGTCAGATCTTCTATTTCCTGCTCCAGATCTTTGAGGAGGCCTTCAGCTTGTTTCTGTGTGGATTCCAGTTCCTCTTTAACCGTTTGGTTGAGATCGTCCCGGCACTTTTCAATGTGGCGCGTCAGAGCAGTGAGGACCAGCTCACCATCTGCTATGTCTCTGTCTGCGACTGTTTGGCTGAGGTCTACTGCGTCTTTGATCTCCTGGATCTTTCGTCGTCTCTCCTGGATCTCGTGCTGAACTTTATTCTCTAACTTCCCGAGCTGGGGCGCCTTCACATCATATTCCTCCTTTAGAGGTACGACAGGATGGGACTTGTGGTCCCCTTCCGTGCAGAACTGACACACACCCACCTGTTCAGTCCGGCAGAAGAGCTCCAGAAGTCGGCCGTGTTTCTGACACATCCTGTCTTCCAGACGGTCCAGAGGCTCGACCAGCCGATGTATCTTCAGAACTGCGACTCTCAGATGTGGCTCCAGATGGGTGTGGCAGTAAGAGGCAAGACACGCTAGGCAAGACTTTGCTGCCTTCAGCTGGGTCCCGGTACAGATGTTCCAGGGAACATCTCCTGGTGCAACACAAGGCTGCTCTTTTCCTCGTACAGACCTTCGAAACTGACGAACCATCTCTGATAAGAGGGTATTGACCTGTAAATCAGATTGGTTGACGTATTAAGAAAATCTACATTTCATGAATTCAAGAGATTACATTTCAAAATTGTCAAGTGGCTAAAATTGTCATAGTTACATCACAAGTGGGAGTGCCCACCCAGATGTATGATGACTAGATCACTTGGTACAGTATGTCTAATCACGCTCACACCAGGGCCCTGTTTCAAGGAGCTGGATTTCCGGGTTAACCCTATAAGTCAAGTCAGAATTCAGGCAATGCCGGAATTTTGGGTTTCAGAAACCAAGCTTAGACTGACCTTGGTTCAGTTACCGTGGCGACTCATGCTGTGAGCCTAGCCTGGAGCAAACCTGCTATATAGCAAGTGTAGGTCCTATGGTTGGGTATCAGCTTATAATTAACTATTATTAAATTATCATTAATCTGAAAGAATAATATCAGTCAACGGGAGATCGTGGACCAATAGCCTGACAGTGGATTGGGTCTTATAAAATATACTGAACTGAATTGTGACTGTGATTAATCATTAGTTAATAATTATAATCCAAATGACCATGAACAGTTAGTAAGGATGGAAGAATTCAGAGTTCTTTCTGCAACAGAGGCTGGCTTCAACACAATATAGAAGCAAAGGCCACTAGGAGGACTTGTACTTCCAACACAAGATGTTCAAGATCCCACAAGGCGGTGGTTGAGGTCCATGAGGGAGGGAGTGATAACAAAGATGTACGGAATGAGAGGAATCACTTGTAACACTAATATCAACACACTAACACGGGATGAAGCACTTGGTGAGTAAAAGAGGACACAATACAAGGGAGAGAAGCACACATGTGACGACAATGGATGGGAATCCACTCGGACTTGAGACAATCATTGTAGAGGACTGATGGTCTAATGGTCTTTATTTGTTTTCTTCATCGACCAAGAAGATCTCAACACAAACTAAACTAACAGACGGCAAAGTCACGCATTAGACTCTTAACAGCACAACGTTAGCCAATAGGCTGGAAAAATAAAGGACATTATGAGACACAAATAAATGCAATGAACGAACCTTGTTGCGTCTCTGGACTGGCGCTAAACTGTTGATCACAAACACGTGACTCCCCGTTGATCTGGATCGTTCTTCTCTCTCCGGACTCTTACGGTTGTTGCGTCGATTCCCTCCTTTTGTCTGCGCTCCGTTTCCGCACATTGTCTTTTCAAAATAAAAGCACTTCCGGTTTCACGGTTAACGTCAAAATAAGAACAAAAAATACGAATTGTACATGTTTGAACCTCACTGTGCATTGTGGTCATTTACACTCCCACCAAATTATTATTGTATTGTTATTGTGGTTTTTATGTAAATTAATGTTGTCTTACTGTCATCATCTATTACTTTCACTTTGTGGTAATAAATTCATCTGGAAGGCACAAAATATATTCTGTAATATTTATATTCCAGTGACATGCATATTCCCTTCTTAGTCCTTACACAACGAAAAGCAGCACAGTGTGGCATTGTATTGACCTTTCCTCTGGGCCTGTAAAAACGGTAATAGTTAATGGTAGCGCTGAGCGCAACCAATTTATGTGATCGACCCAGAATGCATTGCGCATGTAAAGTAATGACGCCATCCTTAGGTCAAAATATGTATTAAACGTTGAGGATTTTTAAAATTCTGAAAACATTTCATGTGTTTCTAACGAATTTTAGTAGGAGAGGGCAGTTATAGCGTATACAAGTCTTAATAGTCCGGGTTCCTTTTAAGACATCATTGGAAATTCTTGGACACATCAAGTCAAGTCAAGTCAAGTCAACTTTATTTATATAGCACATTTAAACAACCGCAGTTGGACCAAAGTGCTGAACAAGCTTAAAAACAACAACAAACAATAAAAGAAGCAGAAACAAATAAAAACAAACAAAGTAAAAATATTAGAGCATAACAGTAAAACAGGGTTAGAGCACAGTGAGAGACAGGGAGCCTAAATGCAGCTCTAACTCAATGCCAGTGAGAAGAGGTGGGTCTTTAACAGTGACTTAAAGGTGTCAATAGTCTGGGCAGATTTTAGGTGTATGGGTAGCTTGTTCCAGAGGTTGGGGGCGACCACAGCAAAGGCTCTGTCACCTCTATTTTTTAGCCTGGTTTTGGGAACCTTTAGGAGCATATGATTTCTTGACCTCAGAGCTTTAACTGGAATATGTGGGTGTAGAAGTTCCATTAAATATGATGGTGCCAGACCATTTAAAATTTTAAAAACAAGTAATACAATTTTTAAATCAATCCTGAACCGGACGGGAAGCCAGTGCAAGGAGGCCAGTACAGGAGTAATGTGTTCGCGTTTCCTAGTTCCGGTTAAAAGACGAGCTGCTGCATTTTGTACCAGCTGGAGGCGACGGAGAGATGACTGATCAATACCTATATACAATGAATTACAGTAGTCCAAACGCGATGTAATAAAAGCATGAGTGACTGTCTGGAAGTCTTTGGGGGAGAGATATGGCTTTACTTTTGCTAAAAGTCTTAACTGGTAAAAGCTCGTTTTTACCACAGAGCTAATCTGTTTATTGAATTTAAAAGAGCTGTCGAAGACCACACCCAGACTTTTAACAAAAGAACGATTGTAGGAGGCTAGAGATCCAAGTGTTTCATCATAATCAGCCAGCTGATCGGGACGCCCAAACATAATAATCTCAGTTTTGTTTTCGTTAAGGTTTAAAAAGTTGAGGTCCAACCAAGTTTTGATGTCCTTTAAGCAGTTAAGCAGTGTCTGTAAGGACTCTTTGCTGTCGGCTTTTATGGGTAAATAGATTTGGATGTCGTCGGCAAAACAGTGAAAGGAAATATTATGTTTCTTGAAAATGGACCCCAAGGGCAGCAGATAGAGTGAGAAGAGGATGGGGCCTAAAATGGAGCCTTGAGGAACCCCACAGGAAAGTGGGGCTGTGGATGAGGAGCATTCGCCCAGTTGAACTGAGAAGCTCCTGTCTGAGAGGTAGGACTGGAACCACTGGAGGGCAGTCCCTCGGATGCCTACACACTGATCCAGGCGAGATAAAAGAATATTATGGTCCACAGTGTCAAAGGCGGCCGTCAGGTCTAAAAGCACAAGAATGACAGGGTTTCCTGAATCAGCAGTTAAAAGGAGATCATTAAAAACTCTTAAAAGAGCAGTTTCTGTGCTATGGTGGGCTTTAAAACCAGATTGAAACTTTTCACAAATGCTAAAATGATCTAAAAATGTTTGCAGTTGGATGTAGGCTGTTCTCTCTAACGCTTTGGACAGAAAAGGCAGTTTTGAGATTGGCCTGAAGTTGGAGAGAACTGAGGGGTCCAGATTTTTCTTTTTGATAAGAGGCTGCACTACAGCATGTTTAAAAGCAGCTGGAACACACCCTGAGCTAAGAGAAGTATTTATTATAGATAAGATGCTTGGCCCAACAGTATCAAGAACGTCTTTGAGAAGATAAGCGGGGATACTGTCTGAGGGACAGTTTGCAGGCCGCAGGTGTTGAACTACCTTAGATAAAAAGGCGAGTGATATAGGTTCAAATTGATCAAAGACCACTGGGCACACAGGAGGGACAGAATGGTCCGGGGCAGAGGAAGTGGGTGAAGACCTGAGAGCAGAGATTTTATCAATAAAAAACTGAAGAAAGTTTTCACACAGTGTAGGTGATGGCTCGATAGGAGCTGTGTCACATGGGTTGATAAGAGAGTTAAAAACGTTAAAAAGAACCTGAGGCCTATGACTGTTATTGGAGACATGGTTAGATATGAACTCTGTTTTGGCGGTTTTTACAGCTCTTTGGTAGTTCATTAGGCACTCTCGTAACATTCCCGAAGAGACTTGGAGTTTGTCCTTCTTCCATTTCCTCTCCGCTTGCCTACATGCACGTCTGAGAGCACGGGTGTTATCATTGAGCCAAGGCTCAGAACGTGGCTTAGATTTTTTTGTCTTAAATGGTGCAACAGAGTCCAAAATGTCAGTACATGTAGAATTGAATTTCATGGTAAGTTCTTCAGCGCTTAGATTGCAGCAGCCATCCATGGTGTGAATTAAAGAGATCTTAAAAGCAGCAGAAAACTGTGAGGCGGTGGAAGGATTAATCGCACGCAGGCGGCGGGCAGGAGCGCAAGTTGTAATCTTAGCGCAGGGGAATGTGGCATTAAATAAGACAGGCAGATGATCGGATATACGTGTATCACAGATTTCACTGATAGTAACAGACAGACCAAAGGACAGTACCAGGTCTAATGTGTGTCCTTTTTCATGAGTCGGGCCAGTCACCGACTGAGTAAGGTTAAAAGACTCTAAAAGATTAAGAAAGTCTTTAACCAGGGGTCTGGTTTCACAGCAAACATGTATGTTAAAATCACCAACAATTAAAAAACTATCATATTTCAACACGATCGCAGCCAAGAACTCTGCAAAGTCCTGTATAAAATCCTTATTGAATATTGGTGGACGGTAGACCACCACACACAACACAGGCAGGGAAAAGCTTAATTCAAACAGCTGCAGCTCAAAGCTGGAGTAAGTGTCAGATGGAGACTGACGACAGTGGAAGGTGGATTTAAATACAGAAGCTACCCCTCCACCCTTGCCAGTGGACCGAGGGGAGCTGAGGAATCCACACCCAGGAGGAAGAAGTTCAGAAAATGGAATAAGCTCACCAGCCTGAAGCCAGGTTTCTGTCACAAACATAAAATCCAATTCATGAGAGGTGAAAAAGTCATTGAGGAGGAAGGTCTTGTTTGCCAGCGATCTAGCATTAATCAGAGCCATCTTCACTGGCAAGAGTGGAACAGAAACAGTGGCAGAACAAGCAGAGGCACGGGGTGGCCGGAGGAGGTTCCCAATACACACCCCACGATGAGAGGTGCAGTGAGGATGGGGGACCCTGTCAGTGATAATGGTCTGAATGGGAAGATTATCCGGTGTGAGGAGTAATGACAGGAGTGGCCAGTAGAGGGAGCTATCAGGAGGGACAGTAGGTGCCTCTGTAGGCGCAGGAGGAGTGTCCGGGAGGGGGGTGTGGCATGCCGACAGTCAGGTGTGTGGAGCAGCAGACTGGACAGCGTGCTGTATGTTAGCCGTTAGCATCCAGCTGCCCAGTCTGTTCAGGTGGAGTCCATCGGGCCTGTAGAGTGAGGAACGGCTCCAAAACAAATTGAAATTGTCGATGAAGCCAATATTGTGAGCTCTGCAGGCGGACTGGAGCCAGGTGTTGAGGCTGAGGAGTCTGCTGAAACGCTCAGAGCCACGGGACAGCGTTGGCAGAGGGCCACTAATAAAAGTAGACTTCCCACAGTTTTTTAAAAGGATTAAGAGTTCATTAAAATATTTTTTAGTTACCTCTGATTCCCGACGAGCAGTGTCATTACAGCCCACATGGACCAGCACCCGGTTGAAGGAGGATGGGAGTGACTGAAGCAGCCCGGGTAGTTTGTCCAGGATAACCAGCACTGTAGCGCCAGGAAAGCAGTGAGTGGATGCGTTGAAATAGCGAATATTCCTGGTGATGCTATCCCCCACTATCAGCGTGGTGGGAGAGACCAAGGGACGAGGAGGAGGAGGAGGCTGAGGAGGCTGGCTGGAAGGTGCACAGTCCCCACTGTGTGGCCGGGCAGGCGAGTGTTGAGGCGGGCCAGTGGCAACGATTCCAGCATAGCTGTCACGGGTGGAGGGGGCAGAGTCCACGCTGTGTGACTGGGATGGCAGGTGATGCGGCGAGGTGGCGGTCCCAGCCGCGGCAGGAGGAGCGTGTGCCCGGCTGGGGCAGGAGAGACCTTCTGAGTGGCTGCGGACTGCATCTTTTAGGAGCTTCCGACGCGATGCAGAAGACGTTGTCCTGGATGGTAGTTGATGGCCTGGCTCTGCAGCAGAGTGACTCCGTGGACCACCAGGCGCCAGCGAGGAGGACGCGGATCCACCAGAGCGAGAAGCCACGGGAGCACCATCAGCACCATCAGCAGGTGGGGAGGAAGCCGCAGCGTCTCTGGATACCGAGCCAGCGCCAGCATCGGCGTCCAGGTTCACACCAGGCTGTGACAGTGCCTCGAAGCGGTTGGAGAGGCTGAGGCGAGAAGGCAATGCAGCGCTGTCGGAGGTTTGTTTTTTCCCTCGGATTACCTTGGACCAGAGCGGTTGGTGGCTCGGAGTTGAGCAAGAGGACGGCAGCGGGCAGACTGCAGGGTCCCAGTGGACCGTGTCCTGGAGAGCCGCTGTGAGTGAGGCGATCTGTTGCGACTGTTCGTGAGCCACGTCCATATAAACGGCCAGCAGGCCAGACTTGCTGTCCAGTTCCTCAGAGAGCCGGCGAATATCTTCCTTGAGGTCAGTAATGTTTTTATTTGCTTTTTTGAGCGACTGGTCATCTCCAGGGTACAGGAAGGTAGCCATGGGTGTAGCACTTAGCTTGTTAGCTTAGCTTAGCTTACTTAGCATAGTTCTTGAGAAAAGTAACTGATTTTGCCGATTTTTTTTTGATCAGCAAGAAAGACCACCAGTGGCTGCTGGTGTCAATAGTAGTAGTAGCTGTAGTATTCTGAAAACTGATGGGAAGTTGGAACTGTATTAGGGCAGAGAGCGTCTGCAAAGAGCGTCTGTCACCTGTCACCTGTCACCTGTCACCTTAAGCATTACAAGAATATTTAACCAGATAAAGCGTATGCTTGTCATACGGATCAATTCACTAAATGGGTAGAAGCAACTAGAACACGACTAGTTTCCACGTGCAAAAAGAGAATGCACGAACACTGGGTGAAAATACTAACTCAAGAAATTATTCGGTGAGAAGGAAGACTAGTATACATAAAAGTAACAACTACTATAGCGTATCACTGGATTACCATAGTCCAGCATGGTGGAAAGCATGAATAGGAATAAAAGAGATTATGGACAGACTTTGCTACATGCCCTTTTACAGCACCCCACAGTCAATAGCACCCCAGGCGGGAATCGATCCCAGGACCTTCTTGCTGTGAGGCAGCAGTGCAAGCAACTGACCAGAGGTTTCAAAAAAGAGGGCTCCAACCATGGGCTGACCAGAGGCCCCCACCATGGGGAAAACCCAGGAGCAGATGCTCCCCTCATCGTGGAAATGACCCAGGAGGTGACTCCGGAGAAAGAAGAAGATGACCCGGCACACGAGATCACAGCATCAACTGCGCTCCGAAGGGTGTCAATAAGATGAAAGAAAAGATGCCCAGTTGAAATCCATTGAAACTGACTATCTTGATTCCTGAATTAGATGTTCCCCGCCATTGTGAACAGGAACCGTCGAACCACATTAGTGATGTGCCTTCTACTAGGTGCATAGATGGGTTGTTATTGGTATCCAATGGGCCCCCCTGTACACCACCAGGTACAATCGCTCTGTCATGGCTCATTCCCATAAGAGCACTTGTCATATTGTGTTTCATGGTATTTTGTATAGGACTGATGTGTTTGAGGGTTTGTTTGAAGAAAACAATGTCTACACTGTCAGTTAATGAAGCGCTTGTTATGCATCCCCCTTCCTCATATCACGCTAGGGATGCACCGATACCGATACCAGTATTCGGTATCGGTCCGATACTGTGCTCATGTACTCGTACTTGTACTCGTTAAACTACTCCGATACAACCGCACCGATACCACTTTGGCAACGCAACGTTAACCTTGTAATCAGTGCCGATTTTGGCCTGACATTTCTGGAGGGGCAGTTTTGTATGTTGTTGTTTTTTACCTTTATTTAACCAGGCAAGTCATTAAGAACACGTCACCTTTCACCATCACACAAAAAAGATCTAGCCAATCTGCTAGGCATAGGCTCGTGTGTGCGTATTTACGCACGGCACGCAGACTTCATAGCAGTGATATTGAGCCTCTGCTGCAAACACACACTGCTCTGCTCCCTGTTTGGGTTACTGTATCACATATGACAGCTAATAAAGGTACAAACCTTGCATTACTGACAAAAAGATATACAAAACAACTAAATCAATTTGGTTACTTTTAATTCAAGTTTTAAATTATATGCAACATCCGACAGCAGTGCAGTCTGAGGATATAACACAAAAAGCCACACACACACAAAGAGCCCTGTCCAGGGTGCTGAAAGTGACAAGTCACGTGACAGACGGGGCATCTCCATCTCTGCCCCTTTGCCCAATTAAAATTAGGCAGGTACCGTGGTTGTTTCTATAGCAACGGTGGGTCACATCGCCATTTTGCCCCACATACAGGAAATGCGGGTGGGAGGGAGAGGCGCGAGCCAAGCACACAGAAACAGACACACACACACACTGAGGAAATTACTCCAAAACAGCACTATAGGGATTGTGAGTGAAGTTTATTTGACACCAAATTCACAGTTGAATCACTACTTTGTATTAAATAGTATAAAGTTACGATTTGCCACAACACAGTCAGAAGTAATGATCTTCTTGCACAACAGCGCCATCTGGTGGGGCACTGCCCCACTTGCCCCTAAGGCATAATCGCCTCTGCTTGTAATATTCTTGCCAAGGAATATTGAAATAAAGAGATGCAACCGCGTTGTCGTTTATGGATGTTTAATAGCAACTGCGCATGGTACCGAGCATGGGCGTAGAATTTAGTGGGGACACTGGGGACAATTAACGGACACCCCCCCCCATCAGAACCACGAATTAACGGAGCACGCCCCCCCATCAGAACCGCAAATTAACGGAGCACCCCCCCCCCCATCAGAACCGCAAATTAACGGAGCACCCCCCACCCCCCAGCAGAACCGCGAATTAACGGAGCACCCCCCCCATCAGAACCGCGAATAACGGAGCACCCTCCCCCCCCCAGCAGAACCGCGAATTAACGGAGCACCCCCCCCCCATCAGAACCGCGAATTAACGGAGCACCCCCCCCATCAGAACCGCAAATTAACGGAGCACCCCCCCATCAGAACCGCGAATTAACGGAGCACCCCCCCCATCAGAACCACGAATTAACGGAGCAACCCCCCCCATCAGAACCACGAATAACGGAGCACCCCCCCCATCAGAACCGCAAATTAACGGAGCACCCCCCCCCCATCAGAACCACAAATTAACGGAGCACCCCCCCCATCAGAACCGCAAATTAACGGAGCACCCCCCCCCCATCAGAACCGCAAATGGAGCACCCCCCCCCCAGCAGAACCGCGAATTAACGGAGCACCCCCCCCCCCCCATCAGAACCGCGAATTAACGGAGCACCCCCCCCCATCAGAACCGCAAATTAACGGAGCACCCCCCCCCCAGCAGAACCGCAAAAACGGAGCACCCCCCCCCCCCAGAGAACCGCAAAACGGAGCACCCCCCCCATCAGAACCGCGAATTAACGGAGCACCCCCCACCATCAGAACCGCGAATTAACGGAGCACCACCCCCCCCATCAGAACCGCAAATTAACGGAGCACCCCCCCAGAACCGCGAATAACGGAGCACCCCCCCATCAGAACCGCAATTAACGGAGCACCCCCCATCAGAACCGCAGAATTAACGGAGACCCCCCCCCCAGCAGAACCGCAAATTAACGGAGCACCCCCCCCCCCAGCAGAACCGCGAATTAACAGAGCACACCCCCCATCAGAACCGCAATTAACGGACCCCCCCCCCCATCAGAACCGCGAATTAACGGACCCCCCATCAGAACCGCGAATTAACGGACCCCCCCCCCCCCATCAGAACCGCAAATTAACGGACCCACCCCCCCCATCAGAACCGCAAATTAACGGATCCCCCACCCCCCCATCAGAACCGCAAATTAACGGATCACACCCCCGCCCCAGAACCGCAAATTAACGGAGCAGGGGGGAAAGGCAGCCCGGACCACGGCGCAGGGGAGCGTGCAGGGCGTGTAGCGGGAGGCGAAAGGAGCGGGCGTGGAGGCGAGGACGGGCGAGCGGGGGACCGCAGAGAAATGGAGCGTCGGGAGCCCGACCAGACCCGAGGAGACCAGAGCGCCAAGAGGCGAATGAGGGCTCCGATAAGCCAGAGAAGGGGAGGCGCGCGAGAGCGAGGTGAGGAAGCCCAGGGGGCTCAGGCGCGCAAGAACGAGGATGAAGAACAACACAAAAGGCAGGAACGGGACGGAACCCACAGGGGACCAAGCCGAGCGGGGACCACGCCGGGGCGCAGGACGCCAACCAAGCAAGCGAAAAAGGGGACGCAAAAAGCGACAAAGAGGGGGGAGAAACCCACAGGGGCCCACACAGAAACACATAAGGGACGCCGACAAGCAGGAGAGAGGAGGAGGGGGAAGGAGAGGAAGAGGAGAGGAGAGAGGAAGGAAAGGAGGAGAAGAGGGGAGAAGAGGAGGGGGAGGGAGGAGGAGGAGGAGGAGGAAAAAAGGAGAGGAGAGGAGAGGGAAGGGGAGGGGGGGGGGGGGGAGGGGGGAGAGAGAGAGAGGGAGGAAGAGAGGGAGGAGGAGGAAGGGAAGAGGAGAGGGAGGAGGAGGGAGGGAGAGGGAGGGAGGGAGAGGAGGAGGAGAGGGGATAGTAGGATGTTTCTAGTGAACCCCCTTGTCCGAAACGAGGAGGGGACCACAACACCGGGCGCGAGAGCGGGGAGAAGAAAAGAGGGCAAGGGGGAGGGGGGAGGAGGGAGCGGGGGGCCAGTAACTGGGCCACGCGGCGGGGGGGCCGACGACGAGGAGCGGGGACCGACGGGAGAGGAGCGGGGACCGCCATGGGAGCCGCGCAGAGAAGTGGAACAGGAGACGGCGCGGCGGGGCGGGTCGGGGGGGGGAGAGAGAGACGCGATAGAGAGACATAGGGAGAGACGGAGAGAGAGAGGGAGGGAGCACACAATAAGAGAGAGAGAGGAGGGAACAAAAGAGAAAGAGAAAGCAGAGAGAGAGAGAGAGAGAGAGGGAGAGAGAGAGGACGGGGCCCACTACGAGCAAGACAGCCAAACGCCCAACAAGGGGCCCGACGGGAGGCTGAACAGAAAGAAGCGAGACCAGGAGGGGTGGGGCCCCGCCTCGGGGAGACAAGGGGGGGCACGAAAGAAACAGCCGAGGGGCAAACGCGAAGCCAGAGCAGGGGAGAAGACAAATAAAGCAACAAAAAGGGCGGGGGAACAAAGCACGCAAAGGGCTTCGCAACGACCCGGACCCCGGTACAGAAGGCAGGAGGAGGAGGAAGAGAAGGAGGAGGAGGAGGGAGGAAGAGAGAGGAGGAGAACAGAACAAGAGAGAGAGAGAGGAGAAGGAGAGAGAGATACAAGAGAGAGAGAGAGAGAAGCCACACAGAGGGAAGGGAGGAGAAAAAGGGGCGGGGCAAGGGAGATGGAGGAGAGAGGGAGGGAGGGAGGAGGGAGGGAGGGGTGGAGGAGAGAGGGAGGGTAGGGGGGAGGGGGGGGAGAAGAGGGAGAGGGGGAGGAAGGGAGAGGGAGGGGGAGCGGGAGGAGGAGGGACAGAGGGACAGAGGGACAGAGGGAGAGAGAGGGGGGGGGAGAGAGACAGAGAGAGAGAGATGAGAGAGGAGAGAGAGAGAGAGGGAGAGGGGAGGGAAGAGAGAGGGAGAGAGGGAAGAGAGAGAGAGAGAGAGGGGGAAGGGGGGAGGGAGGGAGAGAGAGAAGGGGGAGAGAGAGAGACAGAGGAGAAAGAGAGAGCGAGAGAGACAGAGACAAGGAACGGAAGGAAAACCAGGACAGGGCGAAGGACGGGGGGAAAAACAGGCCGCCGGGAATGCGCGGGGCGGGGATGGGGGGGGGGGGGGGGCGACCGGAATGCGGGCTGAGGGGGGGGGGGGGCGCCGGAAGGGGCGGGGCGGAGGGGGGGGGGGGTGGGCGCCGGGAAGGGGGCGTGCGGAGGGGGGGGGGCGCCGGTAGGGCGGGGCGGATGGGGGGGCGGCCGGGAAAGGCGCGGCGGAGGGGGGCGCGGAAGGCGGGGCGGAGGGGGGGGCGCCGGAAGGCCGGCGAGGGGGGGGGCGCCGGGAAGGCGGGCGGCAGGGGGGCGCCGGGAAGGCGGGGCGGAGGGGGGGGGGGCGCCGGAGGGGCAGGGGCGGAGGGGGGGGGCGCCGGGAAGCGCGCGGGCGAGGGGGCGCCGGGAAGGGCGGGCGGAGGGGGGGGGGGGGCGCCGGGAAAGGCGCGGGCGCGGAGGGGGGGGAGGGCGCCGGGGAAGCGCGCGGGCGGAGGTGGGGTGGGGGGGGGGGGGGGGGGGGGGGGGGGGGGGGGGGGGGGGAGGGGCGGGGAGGGGGGAGGGGGGGGCGAGGGGGAGAGGGAGGGGGGGTGGGGGGGGGGGGAGGGGGGGGAGGGGGGGGGGGATGGGAGGGAGGATGGGAGGGAGGGGGAGGGGGGGAGTGGAGGGGGGAGGGGGGGGTGGGGGAGTAAGGGGGAGGGCTGGGGGGAAGGGGGGGGGGGGGGGGGGGGGGAGGGGGGAGGGGGGGGGGGGGGAGGGGGGGGGGGGGGGGGGGGGGGGGGGGGGGGGGGGGGGGGGGGGGGGGGGGGGGGGGGGGGGGGGAAGGGGGGGGGGGGGGGGGGGGGGGGGGGGGGGGGAGGGGGGAGGAGGGAGGAGGGAGGAGGGGAGGAGGGGAGAGGGGGGGGGGGGGTGATGACGGAGGGAGGAGGGGGGGGGGGAGGGGAAAGCGCGGCGGAGGGGGGGGGGGGGCGCCGGGAAGGGGCGGGCGGAGGGGGAGGCGGGAGCCGGGAAGGCGGGGGGCGTGAGGGGGGGTGGCGCCGGGAAGGCCCAGGGCCCCACAAAGGGCGCGCCCAGGCGCGGGACCAGGGCGCAGGGGCGAGGGAAACAGCCAGAAACGACAAACGCGTGTGCACGCGGAGGCATAGGCCGTGGCAAGAAGAGGACAAAGCAGAGGCGAGGAGGCCGTAGGCAGGGGGGCCAGGGGCCCCACCAGAGGCGCGGGGGCAAGAAGAGCAGGACGCGACGGGGGGGGGCAAAGCGGAACGGGAGACTAGGGAAGACAAAGAGGGGGCCAAACGGGAAGGGGGGCAAAAAGAAAACGGCACGCACAAGCCCGATAGGCTGGGGGGGAGGAAGGGCCGCAGGGGGGGTGGGGCGGGGCGGGGGGGGCGCGCGGCCGCGCGCCGCCCACCCGCATGGCCGGGGGGGCAAGAAGGGCGAGGGACCCACCGGGCGAGAGAAACAAACCACGGGACAGGGCCGGGACCGGCCGAGGGGAAGGGGGCAAAAGGGGCAGAGAAGGAGAGGCCCGCGGGCACGGAGGGCACGGGCAGCACCCGGACAGGAACGGGGGGGGGGGCGGGGGGGAGAAAGGGGAGGGATGCCGGGGGGGGGAGGGGGCAGAGAAAGGGAAAACGGGAAGGAAAAGGAACCAAGGAGGAGGGGGATAGCGGGGGGCAGGAAGGGCAAGGGGGACCGGAGGAGCGAGGGAGGGGAGACAGGAAGCGCCAAACAGGTAGCAGAGCAGAGGGGGGGCAGCAGAGGCGCAAGAGCACGCTAGGAAGCGGCGGCCCGGCGGAAGACGCACACACGAGCCGAGGCCGAGCAGAGGGCGAGACGGGGGGGGGAGGGAAAGGGGACGGGCGGAAGGACGGGCCGGGGGAAGAAAGGAAAAAACAACAACAGACAAAACGGCCCCGCCAGAAAAGGCAGGCCAAAAAGCGGCACGGAGGACAAGGGAACGGGCGGGCCAAAGGGGGAGCGGGGCGG
>PIJE02005411.1:0-10000 GCA_002895965.2 Coryphaenoides rupestris
CAAAACAGCTGAGGATTACATCGGAGCGAGAGAGGAGAGTGGATTAGGACGTCCACTCACGATGTGTACGCATATTTGCAGAATATTATAGAAAATATATACGTCAGAATCAGAAACAGAATCAGAAACAGAATCGGCTTTATTGCCTCGGTTTTTACAAACAAGGAATGTGCTTTTGTGACATTGAACATTAAAGATTAAAGATTAACATTGAACAAACATAAAGTAAACTGTAAGTGAGTTGCTGTCGAGCCCACATATTGTATTTCCTCACCAAGTCAATGCAAAACAACACATTGTTTTGTCCCAAAAAAAATAGAAAAGACTTAATGGAATCAATATTTACAGGATTTCATGCTTTGGCCCAGGAGACACTCAAGCAGGCTCAGTGGAGCTGACAGCCACTCGCTCCTCCCCTCCTCAGGCCAGCTGCTTCTGCCACCCACGTACACACACACACACACACACACACACACACACACACACACACACACAGACCGCAGCCTCTCTCTCTCTCTCTCTCTCTCTCTCTCTCTCTCTCTCTCTCTCTCTCTCTCTCTCTCTCTGTTTCAGCGAGTGACAGTCAAGCTAATCCAGCAGAAGCCCAAGGAAATATCATCACTGCGCTCTTAATTACCCCCACGTCTCCCCCCCCCCTCTCCCTCTCTCCCCCCCCCTCTCCCCCCCTCAGGCCTTTCTACCACATGTGTGGCAGAAAGGCAGAAAAAAAAAATCACACAATCTGAAATTACACTCCACGCATGGGGGGGGGGGGGGGGGGGGGGGCTTAGTGATGAGTCCCGTGCTTGTGTTAGCTTGTTGCGGCCCCGCGACAATTATTGGAATATGTTGAACAAGAACACTATATCACTTTGTTATTAGAGCTTTCCGCGGAGACGGAGACACAAGGTTTTTTTGCGAGGTTGTCCCTACCGCTAAGGCCCCACACATCAGACACCGCCCCCCCACCCCCACCTCCCCACCCCCCCACCTCCTCCCCACCTCCCTTGGCCCCGCCCCTTCCCTCGCTCGAAAAAACGCGCTAAGAATTTGCTAATGATACACGCCGCGTCTCTTCACATCTTGCGTCGTGCACATTGGGAGGTATCAGAAGTCCCTGTGGCCATGCAAACATGCGCACAAAAAAAGCAAAAAGAGGAGGCCCCCCCCCCCCCCCGACGCCGGGCCCCGCCACACTAAACTAAATGACTTGTTCTTGGCGAACGAGCTCGCTAGTTAAGACGCAAGAATGTGCGAAGATCCCCTCGGGTGGTTCCGCGTCTGTGTTTAGTACCTGGAGCTGAACCGTTCCCTGGAACACAACTCCCCCCCCCCCCCCCCCCGTTGGAAATGGGGAACCGTCGCACCGTACTCTTTGTAAGTCGCTTTGGGTATAAGCGTCTGACAAATGCCCCTAAATGTAAATGTTAGTGTAAATGTAATAATCCCGCGCCGATGACGTTAGCGGTCCTACAGGCAGCGGTTTTAGTTCAATAACGCGTCCAAAAGCAGCACGAGAAGTAGAAGAAGAAGGTAGTTGAGCGCGGCCGTTCACCTTTAAGTGATGGAATGCTGTTTTTCACAGGGAGAAAAAAAAACGTTGGGCATGAGAGTTGGTTTGAGAGTCTGTTAGGTGGGTGGACGGGGGGGGGGGGGGGGGGGGTTGTATATTTCACACTTGCACATAAATTCCTGCCGCGATACCGTCTCCGTGGTTCTTCTCAATGGTTCCGTCGCCTCCCCCTTCCCCTTCCCCTTCCATTCACAGTCGGGAGAACGAGGCGGGAGAACGCGCGGCGGCGGGCGGGCGGCTCCCTCCGCGACGCGGGCCCCCCCGAGGTGAGCCGAGCTCAGGAAACACCGACGGCGAGCGCCTCGGTGACAGTTGGGCTAAAGCTAGCTTTGAGTAATGAACAAGCTGACGACGGAGCAGCGCTGCGTCGCGGCGGCGGTGGCGGCGGCGTCTTTAAAGACACCGCCGCCGCCGCCGCCCGCCACCACCCTCTTCAAATGGTTATAAACCGCGTCGGATGCCTCCCGGGTGACTCACGAGTCCGCAGGGAGTTCTTTTGTTAGCTTTGCGTAGTGTTTGAATGTCAGGCACTACGTCAATGTTGATGGCTGGCTGTTAAGCACCTTCACAAAACTGTTTATGGGACTTTTTAACTGCAACCATTTAGTAATTGAGCAGACACGTTCATCCAAATCATTTTTTATATGAGAGGTCATTAATGAGCAGGTAGGAGTGAGGGCACCCTTGTGCAATGAGGCCTAAATGCGGGTCCACAGGCGACAACGGGGTTCGAAGCCGATACCATTCGGTTGGGAATCCCATAGCCAACCGTAACCACGACTGGACTTTCCTTCGTTCGTCAAGGTTCTCGTTGCCATCTCCACATCACCACGGCTTTCCCTCCAAAGGCATTGTGCTCAGAAGAGTTACAGCTTTCTAAGGGTAGAGAGGTAGCAGGTTAGGCGACTGTGTGATCCCTGCCTGATCCCCACTTGAGGGTGGAAGGCGAGCGGTGTATTGCGATGCCTCGAGCGCCGGGGCCCACACAGCCTCGCTCACACATGACAGTTAAAGAATTAGTGGGGGGGAAGGTGGATTCTCGCCACGGAAGCCTTCGAGGGACATTTCTTGTTGCTCGGCTCTGCTACACGCCTGAGCTTTAGGACAAGGACGACACAGTGGGGGGTGAAGATTTGTCGAGGCGGTAGTAGCTCAGGAGGTATAAGAGCGGTTGTCTGGCAACAGGAAGGTTGCTGGTTCGATCCCCGGGGCTCCTCCCCCTCCTCCTAGCTAAGTGTGGAGGTGTCCCTGAGCAAGACACCACCTAACCCTACCTGCTCCTCCTCCTAGCTAAGTGTGGAGGTGTCCCTGAGCAAGACACCACCTAACCCTACCTGCTCCTCCTAGCTAAGTGTGGAGGTGTCCCTGAGCAAGACACCACCTAACCCTACCTGCTCCTCCTAGCTAAGTGTGGAGGTGTCCCTGAGCAAGACACCACCTAACCCTACCTGCTCCTCCTAGCTAAGTGTGGAGGTGTCCCTGAGCAAGACACCACCTAACCCTACCTGCTCCTCCTAGCTAAGTGTGGAGGTGTCCCTGAGCAAGACACCACCTAACCCTACCTGCTCCTCCTAGCTAAGTGTGGAGGTGTCCCTGAGCAAGACACCACCTAACCCTACCTGCTCCTCCTAGCTAAGTGTGGAGGTGTCCCTGAGCAAGACACCACCTAACCCTACCTGCTGAACTTTCAAACTCTATAGTATATCGATCTAAAACGGCGCAGGTTCACGATAAGGTCATGTGGCGCGGCGATGTGAAGTCCGCGGGAAAACCGAGAGATTATCGCCGGGATAATAACGACTGCTCACTCATTCCTGCTGGCAACATCCAGCGCTCCGCAGAGACTCAGCCCCTCCGGAGCGCCGCTCTCTCTCTTGCTCTCTCTCTCGCGCTCTCTCTCTCTCTCTCTCCGACGACGACAAGTTCCAACAGGCGAGCAAGACATGGATTCTACAGGAGGAGGAGGTAGTGGAGGTGGAGGTGGAGGAGGTGGTGGTGGAGGTGGAGGTGGAGGTGGAAGAGGAGGGGGGTGTGGAACAGAGAGAGAAAGGCCTTGAAGCTCATCGCGGTGCCAAACGCCGTGCCTTGTCTGCGGTTGTTTTGGGTACGTAAGGCCTTCTCCGAGTGACATGGAGGGGTGGTGGTGGTGGAGGGTGGTGGAGGGTGGAGGGGAACCTGGCCGTGCTCTGGATCCTCAGTCATCCGTCAGGAGTCATATCTCTGCGAGGGGGGGGGAGAAAAATGACAGAATAAACAATACTTATGAGCTCTATCGCGCTCGGTTTCGGTGACCTGTGATCTTGGCTCGGCGGCTTTGATGTGGCGGCGCAGGTAAGACCCGGAGAATTAGACGAGGACCTCGCTTGAAGAGCGGCGACGCAATTATACCCCCGTGAGGTTCCTCCTCTCTCGGCGCGGGGCTGAAAGGGAGCACTTGTTTTGCAAGGTACTCACTCTCTCTCTCCCTCCTCTCCTCCTCTCTCTCTCTGTCTCTTCTCCCTCTTCTCTCTCTCTCTCTTCTCTCCTCCTCTCTCTCTCTCGCTCCTCCTCTCTTCCCCCCCGCCCCTCTCTCTCTCTCTCTCTTCTCCTCTCTCTTGTCTCGCTCTCTCTCCCTCTCTCTCTCTCTCTCTCTCTCTCTCTCTCTCTCTCTCTCTCTCTCTCTCTCTTTCCTCTCTCTCTCTCTCTCTCTCTCTCTCCTCTCTCTCCTCTCTCTCTACCTCTCTCTCCCTCTCTCTCCTCCTCTCCCCTCTCTTCTCTCTCTCTACCTCTCCTTCTCCTCCTCTCTCCCTCTCTCTGTCCTCTCCTACTCTCTCCCTCTCTCTCTAATCTCTCTCTCCTCTCTTCTCTCTCTCTTGTCTCTCTCTCTCTCTCTCTCCTCTCGCTCTTCTCTCTCTCTTTCTCTCTCTCTCTTCTCTCTTCTCTCTCTCTCTCTCTCTCTCTCTCTCTCTCTCTCTCTGCCACTCTCTCTCATTGAGGTTCAGAATCGTATGATATGAGTAATAGTACATCTACCAACAAACTAATACTAATTATGGCATACTGCTGAAACGGCCAGTAGTGATAAAGTCTAGCTTCAGTAAATCATTCGAAGTAAGTCATTATAATAAATGCCCATGAGACACAAACACTCACAGGTTACTTCACCGAAGGTGGTCTCACTAACACCGTCTTTGTCTTAGGTAATGAATCGAAGTGTGCTCGTCATGTAAAACCAGGCCTTAAGAGGACTTCTGCAGGAAGTTGCCTGGTGTTACACTCATAATACCCATAGTTCATCACAGGGAGATACAGAACTTGGCCGAGTTGTGAATGAGACAAATTCTCGTCTTTGTGCACCTGGTGATTCCTGACGAGTTAAGCAAACACGGGTTCATAATCCACAGGAAGAGAGCGAAAACACAGAGAAGCGAGTCTCGGTGTTGTGTGTGCGTTCCCCTTCGGTTCCCCTTCGGTTCCCATGCCCGCCTCACGTTGCTCGTGTCTTGTCCCCTCTCTCCGCTCTATCATTGTTTGGACAGCTTGAGGCCCGAGGTCCGAGGCGGGGGAAAGTTGATATTTATGTTCAGGCTTTTCCGACTTGACCGCGGGCGGGAGGAGATGTCCTCTGTTAGCCCGAGCCGTGGTCGGCGCCGATGCGGACGCCGGGATTCGGCGCGTGAGGCGGATTCTTTCGAAGGATTTACATTTTTGCGTTCGGAACGGTTCCTCTGATCGGGGGTACGGGACAAGTGATGCGTCCTCCCCCCTCTGAACCTGTTACCCCTTCCTCTCTCTTTCTCTCTGTCTCTCTCTCTCTCCCTCTCTCTCTGTGTGGGTGTCTCTCTCTCTTTCTCTCTCTCTCCCTCTCTCTCCTCTCTCTCTCTCTGTCTCTCTCCCTGTCTCTCCTCTCTCCTGTCTCCTGTCTCTCTGTCTCTTCTCTCTGCTCTCTCTGTCTGTCTCTCTCTCTGTCTCTCTCTTCTCCTGTCTCTCTCCTCACTCTCTCTCTCTCTCGTCTCTCCCTCTCTGTCTCTCTTGTCACTCTGATAGCACACATTTTCCACAGAGACCCCCCCCCACCCCATTACTCCACAGGCCTTGATGAGTAAACCCCACCATTGACACACACACACACAGACACACACACACACACACACACACACACAACTCACACACACCCACACACACACACACACACACACACACATCAACACACACACACACACACACACACACACACACACACACACACACTCACACACACCCCTCTCTCTCCCATCTCTCTCTTCCCTCCCTCCTCCTCCTCACCCCTCTCTCTCCTTCTCTCCTCCCTCCCTCCTCCTCCCCTCCTCCCCTCCTCCTCCTCTCCCTCCTCTCCTCCTCCTCCTCTCCTCCTTCCCCCTCCCCCTCCTTCCTCCTCCTCCCCTCCTCCCCTCTCCTCCTCCTCTCCCCTCTCCTCCTCTCCTCTCTCCTCCCTCCTCTTCCTCCTCCTCCTCCTCCTCCTCCCCGGAAGGAGCAACACAGCTGGCCGGGCCGCTGATGTCACACAGATAATGTTAATTCAATAAGCCCACACTGCCACCAACAACATGGCCGATGTGGAATTAACACGACACCCACCTGTGGGAAAATACACAAAGAGTCACGTCCCCCCCCCCCCCCCCCCCATGTCATTTATTTGGTACATTCCTGTTCGGTGCGCTAATGGAGTATTTTTAGCTGAAAGCCAATCGGGATGCTGTTTGTTGATTGTGTTGCAGGTTGAGGCCCCGCCCCCCTCTTCCCTGTGTCCACAAAGCTGGAAAAACAGTAGAAAAAAACACAGAAATTATAAGAATGATGCATACAAGTTTTGTCTAACCTTAACCCTAACCCTAACCCTAACCCTAACTCTAACCTAACCCTAAACCCTAACCCTAACCCAAAACTTAACCCTTTTTAGGGTTAGGGTTTGTCATTGTCATTTGTCATTCTGACAAATTGTTGTATATTATTTACTGTTTTAGTTGTTGATCTGATGCTTTTATCCAAAGTTTTACCCAGATACAGGTCATTAAGGGTCGAGATTTCACATCTTTCTCTATCTTTATTCATTGATCTTCATTGAAGCAGGTAGGTCTCACCCCTACCTGCTTATGAATCAATAAATAATGAACTTATCATCAATCTTCTGATTGAAAAGACTGAAAAGCAAGAATATTGTAGTGAAGAAAAATGCATGAATCTCATATTTTCATGTCTCACATACTGTTGTATATGTTGTGTGTGTATTGCTTATTTGCCCAAAAGCACCTGCAGCCATATTGGTTTAGTAAGCTTCTGGAGTCTTTGGGGGAAACCATGACAACTCAATCAAAACACATTCCAAACGTTACCTGGGCGGAGGAGGTGGGGAACGCAGCCCTCAAATTAAGGCATCTTTGAGTTTTCAAAGATTTTTCAAAGACGTGTTCCCGACCCAACGGACCAACATGGCCGGCAGGTGAACGAGGAGGAGGAGGAGGAGGAGGAGGTGGATGGAATGCCGCGCCTGTAGTCCTGTAGGCCGTACGGTGGCGGGGTGCTCAAAGGGCTGCCTGTGTGTGTGATAGCTATCAGTGGGTGTTTGTGGGGCTTCGCGGTAGTGGAGAGATGGTGAGGACAGATAGCTTTCACATCTACCACCCCCCCCTCCCCCGCCGGCCCCCCCGCCGGCCCCACAGGGGAAAGTTATACTGTCATTACGAGAAGCCAGTGACACCACCGCCGCCGCCGCCGCCGCCGCGCTCGATCTGTGTGGAATAAAGTGTATAGTCTGACATGGTGCTGTCACACAACACCACCAGCCACCATGATCCCAGCCACCGCAAGCTCAGTGGCTGGCTGGCTGGCTTACTGGATGAATGACTGACTGGCTGGCTGATTGGCTGGCTGGCTGGGTGGCTGGCTGACTGGCTGAGTGGCTGGCTGACTGGCTGGCTGGCTGACTGGCTGGCTGACTGGCTGGATGAATGACTGACTGGCTGGCTGGCTGGATGAATGACTGACTGGCTGACTGGCTGGGTGACTGGCTGGCTGACTGGCTGGATGAATGGCTGACTGGCTGGCTGGCTGGCTGACTGGCTGGATGAATGACTGACTGGCTGGCTGGCTGGCTGACTGGCTGGCTGGGTGGCTGACTGGCTGACTGACTGGCTGACTGACTGGCTGACTAGCTTGCTGGCTGGCTGACTGACTGGTTGGCTGGCTGGCTAGCTGGCTGACTGCCTGACTGGCTGACTAGCTTGCTGGCTGGCTGACTGGTTGACTGGCTGGCTAGCTGGCTGACTGCCTGACTGACTGCCTGACTGACTGCCTGACTGGCTGGCTGTCTGACTGTGAGAAACTGTGAGAAACCTACAGGTAAAATACAACACAAATCTGTTGGAATATAACAAAATCTGCATCTACTATATTTTCTTGTCTTTATTTTATATCTTGAGAGAAACAAATAACTAAACTAAATAAAGGAAAATAATGCTGTCTCCTACAACAAATGTACTTGTGCCAAATGCCCTAAATGTAAATGTCATGTAAATCCAGGACGATTAATCGTACATTTATTATAATAATTGATTTTTTTTTGGTAAAGATTCAAGATTCAAAAACTTTAACTAAATGACCTTCAACATGTATGATGAGACCATGTCTCAGTTAATATCTAAAAATCAACATTGCTAACCTGATCCCTAAACTTTCAACATTTGACCAGAATATAATCCACCCATCCTCACCTAATACTTTAATCTGGAGGAAGACGAGCATCCACTGACATCAGACCTCTTCTCTGTTTTAATGCTAAATGTCATCCAGAAATGGGTGATTTTACGGCTGCGTGATCGGTGTGAACTGGAGCACATTCTGCTGCGGAGTCATCACACACCAGGGGCTGTGATGCTAGTCTGTACATGTGTGTGTTTCCTACCTGCTACCTCTTAAAACACACACACACACACACACACACACACACACACTCAGATAGACACACACATACACACACACACACACACACACACACACACGAGACACACACAGAGACACACACAGACACACACAGACACACACACAGACACACAGACACAGACACACACACACACACACACACACACACACACACACACACACACACACACACACACACACACACACACACACACACACACACACACACACACACACAACACACACACACACACACACACACACACACACACACACACACACACACACACAGACACACACACAGACACACACACACACAGGTTCGGTGTGTCCCATCTGTCCGTGTTGTAACCCAGAGCTACGAGATGCTGGTGGACTTTATTAAAACCATTCATCACCGCCACCGCACCGCCTTGGGACCCAGACGACGACGGAGAAGGCGGAGAAGGCACCGGCTCGTGATCTTGCTCCTCTGTCGATGCTGATCTCCCGATGAACTCGTGAACGCCGATTGCATCACGTCCGTCTCCCGGGCCACCGCAATGACACACAGGTTGTAAACATAGCCGGAGGTTTGGGGTATTTTATCTCCTTTTTTTTTACGGCTAAACACATCTTCTGGCGGTTTGCGTTCGCTCCGGGGCGGAGCGGAAGGGAAGGAGCGGCGCGTTTGTTTGAACCGATCTGCTCTCAATCAACGTGACACGTGTGTCTATATGTTCGGGGGGGAAATATATCAGCGGTTTATGAGCCTCGTTGTTGAAGGTCACCAGGCGTCCCCTGGATGGAAGGTTTGAGTTGAGCCGCCGTCCCCACAAAACACACTTTTTGGGTGTTTTTCGGGTGTTTTGTGGTCCATCGACGTTTTCCAACCCTCACCGATGGTCACGAGCTTAGGGCGGTGACCGAAAGAACGAGATCGCGGATACGAGCGGCCGAAATGAGTTTCCTCTGCAGGGCTCAGCCTTAGAGATAGGGTGAGGAGCTCAGACATCCGGAGGGAGCTCGGAGTAGAGCCGCTGCTCCTCCGCATCGAAAGGAGTCAGCTGAGGTGGTTCAGGCATCTGATTAGGATGCCCGGCGCCTCCCTTTGGAGGTTTTCCGGGCACGTCCAACTGGGAGGAGACCCCGGGGCAGACCCAGAACCCGCTGGAGAGATTATATATCTCGTCTGGCCTGGGAACGTCTCGGGACACCTCCACACTTAGCTAGGAGCGGAGCAGGTAGGGTTAGGTGGTGTCTTGCTCAGGGACACCTCCACACTTAGCTAGGAGGAGCAGGTAGGGTTAGGTGGTGTCTTGCTCAGGGACACCTCCACACTTAGCTAGGAGGGGGAGGAGCCCGGGGATCGAACCAGCAACCTTCCTGTTGCCAGACAACCGCTCTCTCTTACCTCCTGAGCTCCTGCTGCTATAGATATAGATATAGATATCTATATCTATATCTATATCTATATCCCCGTTACATTAGTGCAGATGAGGAGAGAGAGGC
>PIJE02005411.1:15000-17500 GCA_002895965.2 Coryphaenoides rupestris
TTCCATTTCAGAGATGGTCTTGAGAAACTATTGTGCCTTTATTTGGTAATTCATATATTAAATTGTACCCAATGTCATGACGACGAGCACTAGAAAACAACAACAAAACATGCTGGCTGTACAGAAGTACATTACATTTACATTAACATTTACATTTACATTTAGGGCAATTGGCTTTTATCGCTTTTATCCAAAGCGACTTACAAACAGTACATTCGTTGAAAGATATATATATCAATATATGGCTGTGGTACATAAAGATAAGAAGAGAACATTATTCAAGCATTCATAATTGCAAGGCTAATAGAATGACTTTCATAATTCATGTTCTTAACAGAGATCTTATTCTCTGTTTAGTGCCCAGGGACGACAGATACAAATGAGCTTTTAGCTGACTCTGGTACAGATAAGAAGCAGTACACTGTCCCTGTCAAATAAACAAATAAATGAATACAATTAAAAAATACAAATACAATACAAATACAAAATTACAAAATTACAAAATAAAAATGAAAAAATTAAATAAAAATACTAATTGCTAGGTAGCCTGCATAATAACTGGGATAAGAGCAGAAGTGCCATTCTGAGTACATCCAACATTTAAGAACATACAATATGCTAATCAATGCTATGTATGAAGTGTGTGTGTGTGTGTGTGTGTGTGTGTGTGTGTGTGTGTGAGGGTCGGGACGCGTCCGTTAGCCGTACGTTTGGGAGGGAGATCCAGGGAGAGAGGTGTGTCGACGAGGGGTTTCTGTCGGTGCTTGTTGGACAGCTTCTCTCCTCCGAAGCCTTTGAACACCGGCAGCATCCAAAGGCTCCGGGGGGCCTCCGGGCGGCGGGGGGGGGGGGGGGGGAAGACTCCGTGAGTGGCAGCGCAGAGCGATGGTAGCCAGCAGGCACGGCGCGCTGAGATAAAGATGACAAACCCTTCCCCTCTCCTCGCCTCTATCTCCAGTCCCAAACGCTCTCAACACAGACAGACACTTCCTCCTCCTCCGCAGAACGCCGCTCTTATCTCAGGACTCGTCTTTCACCGGGCGAGATCCCCGCGGGGAGGGAAAGTACGTCCTTCCCCCCACCCCCCCACACCCCCCCCCCCCCCCGAGAGGAAAAGTGACACGTCTGATCGTCAGGCCCCCCTAATCCCGTTTAATACTCCAGACCCTTGTGTCGAGGAAAACTGTGGGATTATTAACGTGACGGCGCAGGGGGCCACTTTTGGATGTGCGGGGAATTAAGTGTGACTTCATCCTGTCTGAGGCGCAATCGAAAGTGTTTTGGGTTGTTGTTTTTTTTGGGACATCATGTCAAATAATCACTTCATCGGTCTTCTTCTAACCTCTCTAGTGTTTGGTGTTTTATGTTCTCAGGGCTACGTTGGGGGCGGCGGTAGTAGCTCAGGAGGTATAAGAGCGGTTGCTGGGTTCGATCCCCGCGGCTTCCTCCCCCTCCTCCTAGCTAAGTGTGGAGGTGTCCCTGAGCAAGACACCACCTAACCCTACCTGCTCCTCCTAGCTAAGTGTGGAGGTGTCCCCGAGCCAAGACACCACCTAAACCCTACCTGCCCTCCTACGCTAAGTGTGGAGGTGTCCCTGAGGCAAGACCCCCTAACCCCCCTGCCCTGGACGTGTACGGCGCATGCCATCCCATCGTTTGGGCAGAATGAAACCAGATGACCTTCCGCTCGTTACTCCTTACGCTGGCAGTGGTTGTCATGGCTACTGACGAGGGGGGAGGGGGGGGGGGGGGGGGGCGCGCAGGTGATAGGACGATCGCGCAGCTGAGATGGATGGAATGGTCGCGCTCCGCCCAGACCGCACCCTGGCGACCTTGTCCATGAGGTGTCATCTCCAGCGGCCCCCGGACGTCTTTATCCGTTCTATCTATACTGCCTCCCTCATCGTCTTCACATCGAACGATCGTGAGCGGGAGTGGCGCGGATGTCGGTTGGATATTGGCCGTGTTGATGGACGCCGCCCACTTGACCCCCCCCCCTGCAGACGACGAGCGGGACGGCGTTTAAGTCGAGGCTTTAGTGGAAGGCAAATCACCGCTGCTGATGTTCAGACACGACCGCGGCGGTTCGCATTCCCTTCGGACCCAGGCGGGGAGGGGAGAGGAGACGTTATGTCGACGACGATTTTTTGGTGGGTTCTTTTGCCGCCATCTTAGAACGCTCGCCGTATGTATCTAGAAGACGTAGTCGCCAGCTGACCGCGGGGTACTTAACTGCTTCGAGGCGTCGAGGATAGCTCTCCCGCAGAGCACCACCCCTCAACCCGATGCCTCGAGAGCAGTACGAGGCTAATTATGTCTTCGGAGCGCTCCAGACAACAGCTAAATTACTGAGCAGCAGCCCCCTCCATCAGTCAAAAGACCTCCTCCACCTCCACCTCCCACCTCTTCAGACTTCTCTCTCTTTCTGTCTCTCTCTCTCTCTCTCTCTCTCTCTCTCTCTCTCTCTCTCTCTCTCTATAGATCACCTCCGTGGCCCCGA
>PIJE02005412.1:0-19041 GCA_002895965.2 Coryphaenoides rupestris
GCCAGGTATATACATTTCGGTTTCAGTCCTGAAAACTCAAAATGGATGTTTTATTGCACTTATACACCGAGTGTGTTTGTGGAGCTCCGTCTGGGCAATGGGAGATTTTGATGTCTGTGTCCAAGAGAGGGTTAAGCTTCTCAGACACTTCCATAATAGTATAACACCACGGCTGCGGCATTTCATATAAAATATTGCTCATTATAAAATATAGTTCATTATAACAAAGCTAAGTAGTTACAAATAGCTACAAATAGACAGCTTCTCTTCCAGCAAGCTGTGCTTGTGTAAAACATAGCGGTGGAGGATGAGAGACATGAGAGGTTAAAATATCGCTTTCTACATGTTTATGCTTGTAAAAGACAACTATTGATCAAGTATTTATTTTGTATTTATTTTATTTAGTTTTATTGCACTTACAGTAACGAGAGTAGTTGGTGGAGCTCCTCTCCTCTGCCCATCACATTGCAGCTCTGCTCTGTAGGGACTGTGTCGTCGCAATTATCCGATAATAATTGCGTCCAGGGCGAATGAGTCTAAAGCAGACAAAATACTTAAGAGTGTTAAGAGTGTTTCAGAGTGTTTCATGGATGCATCCACCAGACTCCTCTCTAGCAGAGTGACCAGACCAACCTTCACCTGACAGTTTTAAGCACAATTTTCACAGCATGAGATTCCTGGTTTGACAAAGGAGGAACACTTAGCCCCCTTTCATGTTGTCTTCCAGACGCCTTAATCATATTAGTTTCTAAGGTTTCCCTTACAGTGACAACAGGGCACACACCGAGATTACTTGTGACAGACATTCTAATGACATCAACACACCAGGGGTTACTTGGGACAGACACCCTGATCTGATCACCTCAGAGTTTCCTGCATTGACATTACCAGATCCTTTGTAACTGACATCAAAAAGGTCTCCCTGTATCCTGTATTGGCATCAACAGGTCAATTAACCTCCCATCCCAGTACTTTCTGCCAGTGACTGTTCACAGCAGGGATCCCCTCAATGATATGCAGATGAAGGCATGTTGCCTGTAAATGGCCAATATGCTATATTTCCACCACAACTGTCAACTGCTTCGACACAGCAGAGGAGAGGCTGCAGGTTAAAATAAATGACACCAAAATGTTCAAAGGTACTGAAAAAACACAAGGTAAGGTCTGAGCTTATCAAAAGCCTTTAATAATTTATCCGCAGGGCCCGTACAATATCATATTTTCTGTACTGATGATTGAATGGGAGCACCACTGGCGCTAATGCTGATGCTCAGTGTTTATACATTGTTAGGGGTGTTTATATAGTGTTAGGGGTGGGCTTGTGGGTCTCAGGTTTGCAGTGTATCATCGAGCCCCGGACCCACCCAAAATGTCAATGTCTTGGGGAATCCCATGGAGGCGGACCACATGGGCGACAAGGAGGTCCGCTGTTTCAGCGGCAGAAGGTAGTAGCGACGAAATGGACGGCCTTGGAGAAACGGCCGACTAGGGTGAGGATGGTGTCGTTCCCCTTCGACATGGGGAGACCGGTGACAAAGTCTAACCCTATGTGGGACCACGGCCGACTGGGCACCGGAAGGGGGCGCAGGAGGCCAGCTGGCGGCCGATGAGTGGCCTTGCTGCGGGCACAGGTGGTACAGGAGGCCACAAACTCCCGCACATCATTTTCCATGGTAGACCACCAGAAACGTCGACGGAGGAAATCCACTGTCCGGTGGGTTCCGGGGTGGCATGCGAGTCGACTCGAGTGACCCCACTCCAGCACCTGAGCACAGACACTCGAGGGCACAAACAAGCGATGCGGGGATCCCCCACCTGGGTCATGCTGGTCGCCCTGAGCCCTCCTCACTACCGCCTCAATCTCCCATGTGACGACTCCCACCACTCGGGCTGGGGGGAATGATGGTGTCCGGGGATTCCGACGGGTCCGACGACTCTCCAGAAAACAGTCGGGAGAGGGCGTCTGCTCAGACATTCTTGGACCCGGGGCGGTAGGTGAGGGTGTAGTTGAAACGGCCGAAGAAGAGCGCCCAGCGCGCCTGCCGGGGTTCAAGTCTCTTGGTCATCTGTATATATGTCAAGTTCTTGTGGTCTGTCCACATCAAAAACAGTAATGTGGCTCCCTCAAGCCAGTGTCTCCACTCCTCCATTGCCGCATGTACCGCCAGCAATTCTCTGTTGCCCACGTCGTAGTTCCTCTCGGCTGGGGAGAAACGGCGAGAAAAGAAAGCGCAGGGATGGACCTTTTGGTCTTCTTCCGACCGCTGGGAGAGAACGGGCCCGTGTCCGAGGCGTCCACCTCCACGATGAACTGCCTAGACGGATCTGGGTGTGAGAGCACTGGCGCAGTCGTGAATAAACCCTTTAGCGTGACGAATGCCTTCTCCGCCTCCGGGGACCAGGAGAAAACGCGGAGGGTGGATGTGAGTGCTGTGAGGGGGGCCGCCACTCGACTGAAACCCCTGATGAACCTCCGATGGAAGTTTGCAAAACCCAGAAACCGTCGGAGTTGTGTTCTATCGGTAGGCCTTGCCCACTGCTCCACCGCGAGGATCTTCTTGGGGTCTGGCCGGATCTGGCCCCTCTCTACCACGTGTCCCAACAACATGAAAGGGGGCTAAGTGTTCCTCCTTTGTCAAACCAGGAATCTCATGCTGTGAAAATTGTGCTTAAAACTGTCAGGTGAAGGTTGGTCTGGTCACTCTGCTAGAGAGGAGTCTGGTGGATGCATCCATGAAACACTCTTAACACTCTTAAGTATTTTGTCTGCTTTAGACTCATTCGCCCTGGACGCAATTATTATCGGATAATTGCGACGACACAGTCCCTACAGAGCAGAGCTGCAATGTGATGGGCAGAGGAGAGGAGCTCCACCAACTACTCTCGTTACTGTAAGTGCAATAAAACTAAATAAAATAAATACAAAATAAATACTTGATCAATAGTTGTCTTTTACAAGCATAAACATGTAGAAAGCGATATTTTAACCTCTCATGTCTCTCATCCTCCACCGCTATGTTTTACACAAGCACAGCTTGCTGGAAGAGAAGCTGTCTATTTGTAGCTATTTGTAACTACTTAGCTTTGTTATAATGAACTATATTTTATAATGAGCAATATTTTATATGAAATGCCGCAGCCGTGGTGTTATACTATTATGGAAGTGTCTGAGAAGCTTAACCCTCTCTTGGACACAGACATCAAAATCTCCCATTGCCCAGACGGAGCTCCACAAACACACTCGGTGTATAAGTGCAATAAAACATCCATTTTGAGTTTTCAGGACTGAAACCGAAATGTATATACCTGGCTATGTTTTTATCATTCAAATTTGGCTGGGTGGTTAATAACACTTTGCTCTGTCTTGTGACAAACCCAGAACTATTCATTTTTGCTTTATGCGGACTTAACAATGATCAAAGAAAGAAAGGTTCTTGGTTTGAAACGCAGCAGAAGCACATAGCTGGAGTTTCAGTTTGTCCATGGATAGAAAGTCTATTTTAATAGGGTGAGGGTTAGTCACCCATTGGCCATTGGGATTTGACCCCGACCGAGAAACTACCACACCTGCACCCCTTGGATCGATTTGACAAGATTTCCCCCTCAAACAAATGAACACTTTAAAGGAGCAACAACACATGTAGATGAAATAACAAACAAACAAATGCACAAAAACAACTAATTCTAATTTCTCTTTGGAGTGGAAAATTGTTTTTTTTTACAGGATTAAACTCCCACATAAGAAAACGATTTGTATTTTGATAAATTAATTAATTACTGCATACCACCCACACATGATGCCTGAAATGTATATCATTTCACAGAAATAAATATTGTATGTTAAAATATCTGTGGTAGTGGATTTCGGGGTGAAACAATGAACAATGAGTAAAAAGTGCTAATGCATCAATGAGTTTTACTGCAAAGCAGCTAGATGTTGTGAAATGATGATGTGACCAAGTGGATGCTGATGCTGTGATGAGCGTAGTCCAGGTGCGTGTGAAGCTGCTCACCTCCCAAGCCTGGGCGGAGTCTGTTGTCATATCCGTCCAGGAGGCTGTCAAGGATCTTGGTGAAGGTTTTGATGTTGTTTTTGAAGACATTGGTTGCATTAGATTCCGCGTTTGTTCTAGATGATAAAAATGCAAAAAGAGGCAGTTGGGAAAGGTTCTATAGTATTTTATTTGATGTTTAGCGTTAGTATTTTCTGTCAGAAGTAAAATAACCATATTATATTGTTCCCTGAAAAAAACTGCAAGGATTATTTCACACCAAAAATGGCCAGAACAGTTATCCATCTTACATTTCATTCAGTGCCTCATGTAAATACGTGTTCATTAAGTGATAGGCCTAATTGCCAGATAGATATATAGATAGATACATTAAAATAAATGATACTTAGTTGGTTCTGAGCAGTAAGCCAACAAGCTACATGAGCGTATTATGGAGTTATCAACAGGAACGCAATAGTTTTCCCCCCTGAATTTGAGTAGGCATAATAACCACTGGAAATGGCAATTCTGTAGACTAGTAGGTGAAAAAAATGTCTTGTGTTAACCAGTATAGATCACTCACCGTGATGTCAATGTTAGTGTGGAGCAGAGGAGCAGCACCTTGACCGCGGAGCACCACCGTCTACTCATGGCAGCTCAGCAGTGTGTCAGCCACTGGGCCTAATGCCACTACAAGAGAGAAGAGCTTCATTCATCAATGTTTACTAATTCGACAAAACAACAATAATCCGCTCAATTCAGAATCAGTTTTAATTAAAAAATAATCCATTAGCATTAAAGTGAAGTGTATAGGCCTACCGTGTATCGTGTGCAATATTCTTAATGTCATGTGAAATACCTCTCCTACATTACCTTTCAACATCATGTGCAATATTCTTAATATTCTTTCTATCAGGTGCAATACGTCCCCTAACCATTATTATCACAGTATTACACTTCAATTATGCCAAATTGTCTTTGTCGTCTGAATACCTTATCTTGCCTATATATTTTTATATTTTGACTGTACATTTGTAAATCTGTTACTTTATATTTAGTATTCTATTGATTTCTCTATTGTTTTATTGTACTGTATTGCTATGCAACCTGGCACAAGAATTTCCTTCGGAATTAATAAAGTTCTATGTTATCTTATCTTATTATCTTATAGGCCTACGGCGGTAGACTATATACCACAGCACAATTCAGCATGATAGAAATGTGGCCATCTAGTTGCTGTGACTTCTAGCCTACTATAGATCGGTTTCACCGCCAACATCAATAGATCAATTGAAATGTTACTTACCAGAAATATGTTCTCGTATCCGACAATGAAATACTTGCCAATGAACAGTCGGCTGCAGGTACACCCGAGGTGAGTAGGCTACAAATTCAATACACGTTCAGTTAAAGCCATCATTCTATAAAGCATTTAGACACATGATACAATGGAAATGTATTTGCTATTCCGCCTCTTCAAAGCGATCCCCAATCGCATATCCAAATGTTGTGTACTGAAAGTAAGTAAGTAAACCAAACAACAAGCAAGGATGTCGACACAGAGACACAGACCCCCCAAAGTACCACCATGGAGAGCAGTGTGGGCGCGTCTCTTATAGGCCTCACCACTGACACGCGTCTCTTATAAGATAAGATAAAATAGACTTTATTAATCCGAAGGAAATGCTTGATGCCAGGTTGCTATGAGCAAACTAGGTACGAAGTAAAACGAATAGGAAATCAACGATATAAGTACAAATAAACTAAACAGATTTACAAATGTACAGATTACAAAATCTAAAATAATATAGGCAAAGAGGTATTCAGACAGTCTAAAAGACCAATTTGGCATAATTTTGAATGTTAATACTGTGATAAATAATAATGGTTATGGGAACGTAATGTCACCTGATAGAAAGAATATTAAGAATATTTCAAATAATGTTGAAAGGTAATCTAGGAGAGGTATTTCACATAACATTAAGAATATTGCACATGATGATGAGAGGAGATGAGAGGTAGTATTACAGGTAATATTTAGAGATAACATGATATTAATAATAATAATATTGCACATTATATTGCTGTGTTCATTGTCTTGTATTTCAACTGTCCTTCCCACAGAGGGGGGAGGAGTTATAGAGTTTGATGGCCACAGGCAGAAAGGACCTCCTGTGGCGTTTTGTGGTGCGTCTCAATCTCAGTCTATAGCCTCACCACTGACACGTGGGCAAATCCGTCCCCAGGAGGTCAGTGTTTAAACTGTGTGTCTTTTATTATAGGCCAACTATGGGAAGTACCAAGCTTCTCTGTTTCTGTCAGTAGACCTCACCTGAAGACATTTTATATCATGGTCTAAAGCATTTTAAGACATTTTAAGAGCTGGATCACAATCATTATACCTCTCCTACATTACCTTTCAACATTATGTGCAATATTCTTAATATTCTTTCTATCAGGTGCAATACGTCCCCTAACCATTATTATTATCACAGTATTACACTTCAATTATGCCAAATTGTCTTTGCCGTCTGAATACCTCTTGCCTATATATTTTTAGATTTTGACTGTACATTTGTAAATCTGTTAGTTTATTTGTATTATTATGTTGATTTCCCTATTGTTTTATTGTACTGTATTGCTATGCAACCTGGCACAAGCATTTCCTTCGGGATTAATAAAGTCTATTTTATCTTATCTTATAAGAGACGCGTGTCAGTGGTGAGGCTATAAGAGACGCGCCCACACTGCTCTCCATGGTGGTACTTTGGGGGTCTGGTCTCTGTGTCGACATCCTTGCTTGTTGTTTGGTTTACTTACTTACTTTCAGTACACAACATTTGGATATGCGATTGGGGATCGCTTTGAAGAGGCGGAATAGCAAATACATTTCCATTGTATCATGTGTCTAAATGCTTTATAGAATGATGGCTTTAACTGAACGTGTATTGAATTTGTAGCCTACTCACCTCGGGTGTACCTGCAGCCGACTGTTCATTGGCAAGTATTTCATTGTCGGATACGAGAACATATTTCTGGTAAGTAACATTTCAATTGATCTATTGATGTTGGCGGTGAAACCGATCTATAGTAGGCTAGAAGTCACAGCAACTAGATGGCCACATTTCTATCATGCTGAATTGTGCTGTGGTATATAGTCTACCGCCGTAGGCCTATAAGATAATAAGATAAGATAACATAGAACTTTATTAATTCCGAAGGAAATCTATGTAGATAGACAACATAATAATAATAATATAGCACATGATAGAGAGTATTGCACATGATGTGGACAGTAATATTAATATTGCATGTAATACTGAGGAAAGTGCACATGATGTTGAGAGGTAATATTGCACATTATATTGCTGTGTTCATTGTCTTGTATTTCAACTGTCCTTCCCACAGAGGGGGGAGGAGTTATAGAGTTTGATGGCCACAGGCAGAAAGGACCTCCTGTGGCGTTTTGTGGTGCGTCTCAATCTCAGTCTATAGCCTCACCACTGACACGTGGGCAAATCCGTCCCCAGGAGGTCAGTGTTTAAACTGTGTGTCTTTTATTATAGGCCAACTATGGGAAGTACCAAGCTTCTCTGTTTCTGTCAGTAGACCTCACCTGAAGACATTTTATATCATGGTCTAAAGCATTTTAAGACATTTTAAGAGCTGGATCACAATCATTATACCTCTCCTACATTACCTTTCAACATTATGTGCAATATTCTTAATATTCTTTCTATCAGGTGCAATACGTCCCCTAACCATTATTATTATCACAGTATTACACTTCAATTATGCCAAATTGTTTTCACCGTCTGAATACCTTATCTTGCCTATATATTTTTATATTTTGACTGTACATTTGTAAATCTGTTAGTTTATCTTTATTCTGTTGATTTCTCTATTGTTTTATTGTACTGTATTGCTATGCAACCTGGCACAATAATTTCCTTCGGGATTAATAAAGTTCTATCTTATCTTATCTTATCTTATCTTATTAACTTTATTACAATAGTTACACATGGGTAATTACAGACATGTATTTATTGTACTGTATTGCTATGCAACCTGGCACAATAATTTCCTTCGGGATTAATAAAGTTCTATCTTATCTTATCTTATCTTATCTTATTAACTTTATTACAATAGTTACACATGGGTAATTACAGACATGTATAAATTATCTGGCAAAAAAGGTTACCTAATTGAGAGCCACGCCATGTATGGGTCAGGTGGCTGGGCGTTGTCCTGGCTGCTGGTCTCCCCATGGTTGGTTTACCGTTTTCTGGTTTTTAGTATTGTATTGTTCATGTTAAGCATCTGGTTCACTGTTTTTATAGATCTTAACATTGCATTTTATTATGTGTTGGGATGGAGGGATGGAGTTCTTAACATCTAACCCTTGTGAATTGTCTGATCATATACCAACAACAATCCAGTCGTGTTTGCCTATTTTCATGACATTTACTCATTCGACAAGAAATCCAGAATGAATTTTCTTGTGTTAACATTTAAATAACAAAAGGTAACATGTTTATAGATTTGTTTAAAGCAGTTTATGAATATGGTGTGTGTGTGTGTGTGTGTGTGTGTGTGTGTGTGTGTGTGTGTGTGTGTGTGTATTGAAATGTGAACAGTATTTCTTGCAACATCTGCAAACTTTACATATGTTGCTATAGTTGACATTTGAAAAAAATGTATGTATTACGGCCAATGTATTTCAATTGTAAAGTAAACCACAGATGTGCAGTTCTGTACTACACTCTAGTGGAGGAGGAGAGTAAAGGCACCATATTGTTGCACCCATCCATGTTGCAATTACTTGTTTTCAAATCTGAATTATTAACGATCAATATTGGTATCAACATGCCTATGCATTTAATTAAAAACATGGATTGTCGGCTGCTCATTCTATAATAGCTACAAATACCTGTGCACATACAAAGCTGGTGATGTATATAACAAGGAAATTAATACTTAAATGGTTGTAAATGCGTATGGCCATGCCTCCTCAAAAACCTTAGGGAGTGCCTTGGGCCAGCTTTGGAACCAGGACACAGACAGGTATTGACCATATTCACAGGCGGCTCAGGGTGGGAAAACAACGGCTGTGTGCCAGATTGTACTTCATACAAACGTAGAGAAAGAGGTAAACTGTCGTTTCACCAGTTCCCAAGTGACCGAAAACAATGGAAAGCATGTATTACCAAAATCTGGAGGGACTTTCTCCCAACTCGGGCCAGTATGTGACTCAAGTAGGAGGGCCAGGGACAGTATTTAACTTGTAAGGATTGTACGTTTAATTAAGTTGTACCTTTTTTTAAGTTGTCATCTTTTTGTGACATACTGTACATTTAAGAGGACTTTAATAAATACATTAATGAAATAAATTAATACATTGTTTAATACATCTTAAAAGATGTGCTGTGTCAGATTATCAGCCATTTTCCTGTTAACTTCATTATTAAGATCACAGACAGTATTTCAGAAATGTACATGGCCTGTGCAAGGGGCTTCATTATCTATCACAAAGAGCCAACAGTTTTATTGGATTCTCATTTTCAGGTACCCTTGAAATCCAGAGTTCTCGCGAGAGCACAATTTGAATTTGCTCAGCGAGTACTCTGGTAATGAGTAACATGCTCATTAGCTCGTTAATTGGTGGGGACATGTCCCCAGCGTCCCCACTAAATTCTACGCCCATGCTCGGTACCATGCGCAGTTGCTATTAAACATCCATAAACGACAACTCGGTTGCATCTCTTTATTTCAATATTCCTTGGCTAAGAATATTACAAGGTTAACGTTGCGTTGCCAAAGTGGTATCTCCGTGGTATTTCCATTAGGCTACATTTACGTCTCTCTGTCAAACTATTCTCCAAAACAAACTCGTTTCCGTCTCTCTGGATACGTCACCCCGTGTATTCTTCTGATTGGTCGTAGTGTTATCCAATTGCGTGCAGTGATATTTTCAAACGCATGCTTGGTGCCGCCCACTTTAGGGAATTTCCTTCGGAATTAATAAAGTTCTATGTTATCTTATCTTATTATCTTATAGGCCTACGGCGGATAGACTATATACCACAGCACAAATTCAGCATGATAGAAATGTGGCCATCTAGTTGCTGTGACTTCTAGCTACTATAGATCGGTTTCACACGCCAACATCAATAGATCAATTGAAATGTTACTTACCAGAAATATCGTTCATCGTATCCGACAATGGAAATACTTGCCAGTGGAACAAGTCGGCTGCAGGTCACCACCCGAGGTGGTAGGCTACAAATTCAATACACGTTCAGTTAAAGCCATCATTCTATAAAGCATTTAGACACATGATACAATGGAAATGTATTTGCTATTCCGCCTCTTCAAAGCGATCCCCAATCGCATATCCAAATGTTGTGTACTGAAAGTAAGTAAGTAAACCAAACAACAAGCAAGGATGTCGACACAGAGACCAGACCCCCAAAGTACCACCATGGAGAGCAGTGTGGGCGCGTCTCTTATAGCCTCACCACTGACACGCGTCTCTTATAAGATAAGATAAAATAGACTTTATTAATCCCCGAAGGAAATGCTTGTGCCAGGTTGCATAGCAATACAGTACAATAAAACAATAGGGAAATCAACATAATAATACAAATAAACTAACAGATTTACAAATGTACAGTCAAAATCTAAAAATATATAGGCAAGAGGTATTCAGACGGCAAAGACAATTTGGCATAATTGAAGTGTAATACTGTGATAATAATAATGGTTAGGGGACGTATTGCACCTGATAGAAAGAATATTAAGAATATTTCAAATAATGTTGAAAGGTAATCTAGGAGAGGTATTTCACATAACATTAAGAATATTGCACATGATGATGAGAGGAGATGAGAGGTAGTATTACAGGTAATATTTAGAGATAACATGATATTAATAATAATAATATAGCACATGATATCGAGAGTATTGCACATGATGTTGGACAGTAATATTAATATTGCATGTAATACTGAGGAAAGTGCACATGATGTTGAGAGGTAATATTGCACATGATAATGCTGTGTTCATTGTCTTGTATTTCAGCTGTCCTTCCCACAGAGGGGGGAGGAGTTATAGAGTTTGATGGCCACAGGCAGAAAGGACCTCCTGTGGCGTTTTGTGGTGCGTCTCAATCTCAGTCTATAGCCTCACCACTGACACGTGGGCAAATCCGTCCCCAGGAGGTCAGTGTTTAAACTGTGTGTCTTTTATTATAGGCCAACTATGGGAAGTACCAAGCTTCTCTGTTTCTGTCAGTAGACCTCACCTGAAGACATTTTATATCATGGTCTAAAGCATTTTAAGACATTTTAAGAGCTGGATCACAATCATTATACCTCTCCTACATTACCTTTCAACATTATGTGCAATATTCTTAATATTCTTTCTATCAGGTGCAATACGTCCCCTAACCATTATTATTATCACAGCATTACACTTCAATTATGCCAAATTGTCTTTGTCGTCTGAATACCTTATCTTGCCTATATATTTTTATATTTTGACTGTACATTTGTAAATCTGTTAGTTTATCTTTATTCTGTTGATTTCTCTATTGTTTTATTGTACTGTATTGCTATGCAACCTGGCACAATAATTTCCTTCGGGATTAATAAAGTTCTATCTTATCTTATCTTATCTTATCTTATTAACTTTATTACAATAGTTACACATGGGTAATTACAGACATGTATAAATTATCTGGCAAAAAAGGTTACCTAATTGAGAGCCACGCCATGTATGGGTCAGGTGGCTGGGCGTTGTCCTGGCTGCTGGTCTCCCCATGGTTGGTTTACCGTTTTCTGGTTTTTAGTATTGTATTGTTCATGTTAAGCATCTGGTTCACTGTTTTTATAGATCTTAACATTGCATTTTATTATGTGTTGGGATGGAGGGATGGAGTTCTTAACATCTAACCCTTGTGAATTGTCTGATCATATACCAACAACAATCCAGTCGTGTTTGCCTATTTTCATGACATTTACTCATTCGACAAGAAATCCAGAATGAATTTTCTTGTGTTAACATTTAAATAACAAAAGGTAACATGTTTTATAGATTTGTTTAAAGCAGTTTATGAATATGGTGTGTGTGTGTGTGTGTGTGTGTGTGGTGTGTGCGTGTATTGAAATGTGAACAGTATTTCTTGCAACATCTGCAAACTTTACATATGTTGCTATAGTTGACATTTGAAAAAAATGTATGTATTACGGCCAATGTATTTCAATTGTAAAGTAAACCACAGATGTGCAGTTCTGTACTACACTCTAGTGGAGGAGGAGAGTAAAGGCACCATATTGTTGCACCCATCCATGTTGCAATTACTTGTTTTCAAATCTGAATTATTAACGATCAATATTGGTATCAACATGCCTATGCATTTAATTAAAAACATGGATTGTCGGTCTGCTCATTCTATAATAGCTACAAATACCTGTGCACATACAAAGCTGGTGATGTATATAACAAGGAAATTAATACTTAAATGGTTGTAAATGCGTATGGCCATGCCTCCTCAAAAACCTTAGGGAGTGCCTTGGGCCAGCTTTGGAACCAGGACACAGACAGGTATTGACCATATTCACAGGCGGCTCAGGGTGGGGAAAACAACGGCTGATGTGCCAGATTGTACTTCATACAAACGTAGAGAAAGAGGTAAACTGTCGTTTCACCAGTTCCCAAGTGACCGAAAACAATGGAAAGCATGTATTACCAAAAATCTGGAGGGACTTTCTCCACTCGGGCCAGTATGTGACTCAAGTAGGAGGGCCAGGGACAGTATTTAACTTGTAAGGATTGTACGTTTAATTAAGTTGTACCTTTTTTTAAGTTGTCATCTTTTTGTGACATACTGTACATTTAAGAGGACTTTAATAAATACATTAATGAAATAAATTAATACATTGTTTAATACATCTTAAAAGATGTGCTGTGTCAGATTATCAGCCATTTTCCTGTTAACTTCATTATTAAGATCACAGACAGTATTTCAGAAATGTACATGGCCTGTGCAAGGGGCTTCATTATCTATCACAAAGAGCCAACAGTTTTATTGGATTCTCATTTTCAGGTACCCTTGAAATCCAGAGTTCTCGCGAGAGCACAATTTGAATTTGCTCAGCGAGTACTCTGGTAATGAGTAACATGCTCATTAGCTATTCCTGTTGTTCCGAACATAAACCAATCACATCGGTGTATCTGATATAGGCGGGCCAGAGGCGGGCTAAACAGATGACGTCAGCGCTGCGACGGAATCAGTCCGGAATCAGTCAGTAAACATTGCAAGATGGCTATCGAAAATGTTGACTGAGTATCTGTACAAACTAGGGATGCACCGATACCACTTTTACACCGATACCACGATACAAGTACAAGTACTTACATTTGGGTACTTGCCGATACCAAATACCGATACGAGTACTTAATAAAACCATTACAGTTTGTAATGACTTTGAAAACATGTTATATTTTGTCTGGGGGGGGGCTGCTCCTTTAATTCGCGGTTCTGATGGGGGGGCGGGGGGGTGCTCGTTGGCTGCTGCCTCCGTTAATTCGCGGTTCTGATGGGGGGTGTGCTCCGTTGATTTGCGGTTCTGATGGGGGGGGTGCTCCGTTAATTCGCGGTTCTGGATGGGGGAGGTGACTCCGTTAATTTTGCGCGGTTCTGATGGGGTGCTCCGTTAATTTGCGGTTTCGATGGGTGGGGTGCTCGCTTAATTCGCCGTTCTGATTAGGGGGCGGGGTGCTCCGTTAATTAGCGGTTCTTGATGGGGGGGGGTTGCTCGTTTTAATTTGCGGTTCTGATGGGGGGTGCTCCGTTAATTGTTGCGGTTGTCTGAACGGGGGGCGGTGCTCCGTTTTAATTTGCGGTTCTGATGGGGGGGGGGGACATGGTGCTCCGTTAATGTCGGTTCTGATGGGGGGGGTGGCTCCGTTAATATCGCGGTTCTTGATGGGGGGGGGGGGGTGCTCCGTTAATTCGCGGTTCGTGATGGGGGGGTGCTCCGTAATTCGCGGTTCTGATGGGGGGGGGTGCTCCATTAATTTGCGGTTTCTGATGGGGGGGGGGGGGGGGGGGTGCTCCGTTAATTGGTGGGGACATGTCCCCAGCGTCCCCACTAAATTCTACGCCCATGCTCGGTACCATGCGCAGTTGCTATTAAACATCCATAAACGACAACTCGGTTGCATCTCTTTATTTCAATATTCCTTGGCTAAGAATATTACAAGGTTAACGTTGCGTTGCCAAAGTGGTATCTCCGTGGTATTTCCATTAGGCTACATTTAGTCTCTCTGTCAAACTATTCTCCAAAACAAACTCGTTTCCGTTGCTCTGGATACGTCACCCCGTGTATTCTTCTGATTGGTCGTAGTGTTATCCAATTGCGTGCAGTGATATTTTCAAACGCATGCTTGGTGCCGCCCCTCGAGTTGGGCCATTTTCATTGCTCATTACCAGACCTACAGCTTTCTAGATGTGGGTCTGGATTTCCAGGCTAATTTTCAGGTACATTTATTGAATATGACAATACTTTACAAAATGTAAACAAACACAATTTCAGGTACATTTAATGAAATGACAATACCATACAACCTTTATTTAAACTAGTAGTTCACTGAGGTTCCCCTCATTTACAGTGAAGACAGTTAAGAGCAATAACAGGATGAGATAAGGTTAAAGTAAAACAGGATTTAGCATATATGACCACCCCACCCCCTTTTTTCTTTTAGCTAGCCTAGCCACAAGGCTAAGAAAAAACCTTAAAAACATTGGCCCTTGGAAGTGAGTCAGCTGGGCACACAAACCATAACTGGTTGACTGTCCCCAAGAGATTGGTAATCCATTCTTTTCATTGTTTTTGGTTGCTTGGAACCGGTGAAACATGTTTACCTCTTTCTCTACATTTGTATGAGCTACAATCTGGCACACAGTAGTAAATATGGTCCTTGAATCTGGGATCTAGAGCTGTTGCTACCTTAAGCCATGACATGTTTGTGTTCTCCTTTTGTCTGTTTAGGTCAACATCTGAGGCCTCCATTGTACGTAAGAGTTGCAGAGTGCAGGCAGCATCACAGAGCAGGACACATACACTATATGGCCAACAGTCAGTGGACACCTGACCATCACACCTATACGAGCTTGTTGGACATCCCATTCTAAAACCATGGGCATTAATATGGAGTTGGACCCCCTTTTGTGGCTATGACTGCTGCCACTCTTTTGGGAAGGCTTTCCACAATATTCTGGAGTGTGTGTGTGAATTTGTGCCCATTCAGCCAAAAGAGCATTTGTGAGGTTGGACGAGAAGGCCTGGCTCGCAATCGGTGTTCTAATTCCTTCCAAAGGTGTTCAATGGGGTTGAGGTCAGGGCTCTGTGCAGGCCAATCGAGTTCCTCCATACCATACTCTAACCATGTCTTTATGGACCTTGCTTTGTGCACAGGGGCACAGTCATGCTGGAACAGCAAAGGGCCTTCTGTCAGGGATTTAACCAGTGAACCCAGGAGCAGAGACGAGGCAGGAGACGAATACCGGTAACACCGTTTACTTAGAACAAGAATTAATTCAGGTCTGGATACACAAGATAGCAATGAACATACAAGACGACATACAAGCTATATTATTATTATTAACATACAAGATGGGCATTATGATGGGCAGCAGCTGTGCGGCAGTAGCAGGGCGGCAATCAGCGACACCAACAACCTGCAGCAGAGAGAGGCAGAGAGACACACACAGAGACAGACAGACAGAGACAGAGACACTAGGGAACAGAGGTGGAAGAGGATGCAGGCTGGGCAGGTGTGACAGGACCCCCCCCCCCCTACGGACGCCCCCAGGAGTCCCACCTGGCCGGTCAGGGTGGCGCGAGTGGAAGTCCGCGATGAGGGATGGTCCCTGGATGTCCCTGGTGGCCACCCAACACCTCTCCTCAGGGCCATACCCCTCCTAATCGACCAAATACTGAAACCCCCTCCCTCGCCGGCGAACGTCCAGCAGGCGGTTAACCGAATATACCGGCTGGCCATCAATGAGACGGGGCGGGGGGGAACGGACGTGGCTGGGGCCAGGGGACTGGAACTGACCGGCTTGATGCGGGACACGTGGAAGTAAGGGTGGATGTGGAGGGTGCGGGGCAATTTGAGGTGGACCACAGTGGGATTGATGATCTTAGTGATGGGAAACAGCCCAATGAACCTGGGCGACAGCTTACGGGACTCAGTGCGTAGGGGAATATCCTTGGTGGACAGCCAGACCTCTTGCCCTAGTGTGTAGCGAGGAGCCGGGGTACAGTGACGGTCTGCTTGCTGCTGGTACCTGCAGGCGGAGCACCGTCATCCGTGCCAGGTCCGGTGACACCGCCGTATGAAGTCCTGGGCCGCAGGTGCCGCGGGTACCGCGACCTCCTCCTCCTGAGCAGGAAAAAGCGGAGGTTGGTAGCCCAGGGAGCAGAGGAACGGTGAGAGCGCCGTGGCAGAAGAAGTGAGTGAATTGTGAGCATACTCAACCCAGGGTAGGTGCTTGCTCCAGGTGGAGGGGTTGGATTGATTTGCCCGTTCCGACTGCCCATTGGTCTGCGGGTGGTAACCGTTGGAGAGGCTTGCTGTGGCGCCGATGAGGGTGCAGAATGCCTTCCAGAAACGGGAGATGAATTGCGGGCCCCGATCAGAGACTATATCCTGGGGAAGACCATGGAGCCGGAAGACTTGGAGGATGATGAGCTCGGCAGTCTCCTTGGCGGAGGGCAGTTTAGGGAATGGAATGAAGTGGGCAGCCTTAAAAAACCGGTCGACGGTGGTGAGGATGACTGTGTGCCCGTCCGAAGGCGGTAACCCGGTAACGAAATTCAGGGAGATGTGGGACCAAGGACGGCGGCCCACCGGCAGGGGGCGAAGCAGACCTGAAGAGGCTTGGGTGGAAGACTTGTTACGGGCACAGGAAGAACAGGCAGACACAAAAGTGCGGGTATCACTCACCATAGTCGGCCACTAGAAGTGCCTGCGGAGGAAGGAGAGGGTGCGGCTCACCCCGGGGTGACAAGAGAGCTTCGAGCTGTGGCCCCACTGGAGTACATGAGAGCGGACCCCGTCAGGCACGAACAGATGGTTGGCCGGACCGTTCCCAGGATCTGGTTGGAGGCGTTGGGCCTCTTTAACCAGGGACTCGCCCCCCCAAGTGACCGCGGCTACCAGGCACGTCGCGGGCAGGACAGGCTCAGGGATGGAGTGGTCCTCTGCAACGCTAAAACAGCGGGAGAGTGCGTCCAGCTTTGCGTTGCGTTTTGGATCCCGGGCGATATGAGAGAGTAAAATTAAATCGGGTGAAGTATAGGGCCCAACGGGCCTGCTGAGAGTTCAGCCGTTTGGCACTCTGGATGTATGCCAGGTTCTTGTGGTCGGTCCAGACCACAAATGGTTGCTCGGACCCCTCCAGCCAGTGTCTCCACTCCTCCAACGCCAACTTGACCGCCAATAACTCCCGATTACCGATATCGTAGTTCCTCTCGGTAGGAGTCAGCTGGTATGAATAGAAGTTTCAAGTTTCAAGCTTCAAGTATTTTATTGTCACTTCACAGTTTACACAAGTATAAGCAGTGAGTGAAAATCTTACTTGCAAAACGCCCGACAACCGACCGCAGTTATAAAAGAATACAATAGAAATATAAATAGAATAGAAAACTCTTTGGCGTACGAGAGCTCGCAACACGGCAGCCATCACGTACGCCGCCATTTTGCACAAGGGTGAAGCTTCTGGTCTGATGGTGACCGCTGGGAGAGGACAGCCCCCACACCCACATCCGAAGCGTCAACCTCCACCACACACTGGAGCGAGGTGTCAGGATGGACCAAGATGGGAGCTGAGGAGAAGCGGCGCTTCAGGTCCTTGAATGTCCTATCAGCCCCCGGCGTCCAGGCGAAGGGTGACTTGCAGGAAGTGAGCAAGGTGAGAGGTGCTGCCAGGGTGCCATAGTTCCTGATGAACCTACGGTAGAAATTGGCGAACCCCAGGAAGCGCTGTAACTCCTTGCGAGTGGAGGGTGGAGGCCAGGCTACGACAGCCTTAACCTTCTCCGGGTGCATAGACTTCCGTGGGCTGAATAATATAACTGTTAAAAACCGCTACCCCCTCCCCCTCATGTCCTCTGCTTTTGAGTCACTACAGGGAGCGACCATATTCTCAAAGCTGGATCTGAGGAACGCCTACCACTTGGTCCGCATCAGGGAGGGTGACGAGTGGAAGACAGCCTTCAACACACACGTCGGCCATTTCGAGTACCGGGTTATGCCGTTTGGCCTCACCAACGCCCCTGCCGTATTCCAGGCCATGATTAAGGACGTCCTTCGGGATATGTTTGACCATTTTGTATTTGTGTATTTGGATGATATTTGATTTTCTCCCAGTCTCCCCAGGAACACATCAGCCATGTTTGTCAGGTCCTCCAGTGGCTGTTGGAGAATAAACTGTTTGTGAAAGCAGAAAACTGTGTGTTCCACATCCCCACTGTCTCCTTCCTGGGCTACATCGTCTCCGAGGGGCAGATTGGTATAGATCTCGTGATATGAGGAAGGGGGATGCATAACAAGCTCTTCATTACCTGACAGTGTAGACATTGTTTTCTTCAAACAAACCCTCAAACACATCAGTCCAATACAAAATACCATGAAACACAATATGACCAGTGCTCTTATGGGAATGAGCCGTGACAGAGCGATTGTACCTGGTGGTGTACAGGGGGGCCCATTGGATACCAATAACAACCCATCCATGCACCTAGTAGAAGACACATCGCTAATGTGGTTCGACAGTTCCTATTCACAATGGCGGAGGAACATCTGATTCAGGAATCAGGACAGTCAGTTTCAACGGATTTCAAATGGGCATCTTTTCTTTCATCTTATTGACACCCTTTGAGAGCGCAGTTGATGCTGTGATCTCGTGTGCCGGGTCATCTTCTTCTTTCTCCGGAGTCACCTCCTGGGTCATTTCACGAATGAGGATCTCTTCTCTTTT
>PIJE02005413.1:0-2500 GCA_002895965.2 Coryphaenoides rupestris
CCTCTCGTTCTTCCCTCTCTTCTCTCTCCTCTCTCTCTCTCGCCATCTCTCTCCCTCCCTCCTTTCTCCTCCTCCTCCTCCCTCCTCTCCCTCTCCTCTCCTCCTCCCTCCTCTTCTCTCTCCTCCTCCTCCTCTCTCTCTCTCTCATCCTCTCTCCTCTCCGTCTCCCCTCTCTCTGTCTCTCTCTCTCTCCATCTCACTCCCTCCCTCCCTTTCTCTCTCCCTCCATCCCCCTCTCTCCCTGTCTCTCTCTCTCTCTCCCTGTCTCTCTCTCCCTGTCTCTCTCTCTATCTTCACTCCCTCCCTCCATTTCTCTCTCCCTCCCTCCACCTCTCTCCCTGTCTCTCTCCCTTTCTCTCTCTCTCTCTCCATCTCACTCCCTCCCTCCCTTTCTCTCTCCCTCTCTCTCTCTCTCTCTCTCCCCGTCTCCCCCTCTCTCTGTCTCTCTCTCTCTCCATCTCACTCCCTCCCTCCCTTTCTCTCTCCCTGTCTGTCTCTCTCTCTCTCCGTCTCCCCCTCTCTCTGTCTCTCTCTCTCGCCATCTCACTCCCTCCCTCCCTTTCTCTCTCCCTCCGTCCCCCTCTCTCTCTCTCCCCGTCTCCCCCTCTCTCTCCATCTTTCTCTCTCTTCCCCCTCCCCTCTCTCTCTCTCTCTCTCTCTGTGTAAATGTTCATTAAGGACACGAAAACTGTCGGATAAAAACCCAATTAACACCGTCAAATGAAAACCCAATTAGAAAACAGTACATATTCACGACACAACAACAACATCAACAGCAACAAGAGTCAAGATTGTAGAAGTTTAATTGTCACGTACACACACACAGTATATACAGGATGTGCGGCAAAATGAAAAAGTGGCGTTGCCCAGCATAATGTGCAACAGAACAATACAAACATCACAAATATAACTAATTGAAGGCAAAGAATCAGAAAATCCACACTATTTACGGTCTTTACAGCAAAAAGAGCAGCTTTTGTTTTTCTTTGGAATGAGAAATATGAGCAAATAAGCAGATAAACAGCAAAAAAAAGGAATATAAACAAGGAGGCAGAGCAACAATAAGGCAATATAAAGAAATGTAGAATCAAGTTATATAGTGAGACTATGTGGGTGCATGTACTGTGTACTACCTGTGTGTGTGTGTGTGTGTGTGTGAGTGCGTGTGCGTGTGTGTGTGTGTGTGTGTGTGTGTGTGCATGGGAGTGAGGTCAGAGGTCACAGTCCTGACGGCCTACGGAAAGAAACTCAGTTTTTTCCAAGACACCGCAAAAACAAGACGACATTGAGACATCAGGTGTCGGCGTTTATGCATGACGGGTTCACTTTTGAGTGGATTATACAGTATATATATATATATATATATGGTACATGTACATCATTGTATTCCAGATAGATTGTCAGAGTAGGTTCATATTAGAGGATAAACTGTGCGGTGTGTATTAAGCCAATATGAAGCACAGTCCAGTGTAAGGAAAAAGAGGAGGGAAAAAAAAGAAGGGAATTGAAACTGCTCTTTCGGAAAATATAATATAAGCCGCACACGCGTTTGCTGAGCGCTATCCAATTACCGCCGGGCTAACGCGCTTAGAGCACACACACACACACACACACACACACACACACACACACACACACACACACACACACACACACACACACACACACAGGCGCGCCAACGAGATGCTTTTAGCACCGCCGTGCACTGAATCACATTGTCCAAAGATTAGCTTAACTCTGTTAGCCGCCGCGCTACACACGCACACACACACACACGCACGCACGCACGCACACACGCACACACACACAGCCGACGCGGACGTCGACGATAGGCTATCACCGCCAAGTGGCTGAGTCCTTCACAACGTACTCACCCACCCACCCACCCACCACCCACCCACCCACCACCACCACCACCACCATGGCTGGATATGGAACGACAGAGATGAATGGGAGAGTGGATGTAACCGGACGACGAGGGCGACGGGCGGCGAGGAAGGTGTCAGCGGAAGTATGGAGGTTGTTTCAAAGAAAAGAAAGAGAAGAAACTTTAGCCGCGACCGCTGTGACAAGCGGTTGGCTGGTCTGGTCTGTTCCCCCGGAGGTGAAGCAGTCCTTTTCTCTATTGTCTATTCTCTCTGTATTTATACATGTTCACTGCACATCCGCTATGTGTATGAAAACAATAATCGCACCTTTATTTGTACGGCGCCCGCAACAAAGTGCTTTGACAGGCGAAGCAAAAGCAGGTCAATCAGAAGACAATAGAAGAGCAGAAAGCGGAACAAACGAGAGGCCAAACACAAGCGAGACAAAACCCACGGCGAAGTTAAGAAGACGTTGGAACGAGAAGACAAACACAAAACGATGAAAAACATACAAAATAAATAAAAGAATAAAAGCAATCGAAGAATACGGGCAATAAAAACACGGAAAATTGTGTGTGTGTGTGTGTGCGAGACAGTTAAACTTGCTCGAATCTTGTCGAATCTTGTGCTGA
>PIJE02005413.1:7500-10874 GCA_002895965.2 Coryphaenoides rupestris
CATACATACATACATACATACATACATACATCACATACATACATACATACATACATACATACATACATACATACATACATACATACATACATACATACATACACATACATACATACATACATACATACATACATACATACATACATACATACATACATACATACACACATACATACATACATACATACATACATACATACATATACATACATACATACATACATACATACATACATACATACATACACACATACATACATACATACATACATACATACATACATACATACATACATACATACATACATACATACATACATACACACATACATACATACATACATACATACATACATACATACATACATTACATACATACATACATACATACATACATACATACTACATACTACATACATACATACATACATACATACATACATACATACTACATACATACATACATACATACATACATACATACATACATACATACATACATACATACATACATACATACATACTACATACATACATACATACATACATACATACATACATACATACATACATACATACATACATACATACATACATACATACATACATACATACATACATACATACATTACATACATACAGAGACTCCTTCCAGGACACGTCATGAGTGTGGACATTCAGAGCAGCATCTCTCGCTGTCACAGCCCGTCGACGTGCGACGTTCACACCTGTCGACGTGTTCGCTTTGAACAACAGACCCATGAGCGACGCATATCCGGCGCCCTCCTGTTGACAAGGCAGAACCTCAATGGACGCTGAACGTTTCAACTCCCCTCAGGTGACCGGGGGGCTTGTGTCTGTCTGTCTGTCTGTCTGTCTGTCTGTCTGTCTGTCGTGTGCCAGGCTAAAGACCAGAGGTCCTTCCCTCTCTTGGCAGCTCATCTGTAGAACCTCCCCTCCGCCTCCCCCTCGAGTACGATCCTCCCCGTCTGTTAAGGGTTTTTTAAAATGCTTTTAAAAGCCCACTTGTTCAGACAGTCTTTTTATTAGCAGAGGGTGTCCCCTGCTTTCTCGCTCCGCTTGCCTTTACTACTGTACGTCTACGGACCCCCGACACAACGGGAGCCAAAATCGGTCGGCCTTCGGCCCAATGTCGGTGGGCCTTTTTTTCCGGGGCCAATTGGGCACGTCGAATCACCGATGAATGGCCGTACAGGTGAGAGAAATGTCAACTGTGCGAGAAGAGGAGCAAGAAAATTGAGCACTGCGTTCCATTTTGCCTGAAAAGATTCACCGTCAATAAAGCTTTACTGACAATACATCCACACACACACAGACACAAACGTATAGACAGCCGGTTTGAGGGCAGGATTGGCAAACTGGACGGCGGCGGCCACAGGTGCCGCGGAGGGAGATGAATAACGCGAGGACAGCGACAAAACTGAAGGCGATGGCAGACCAGACACCTCACATGTGGACCTAGAGAGAGAGAGAGAGAGACGGCGAGATGGGACGAGGGAGGGAGGGAGAGAGGTGAGAGAAGGAGAGAGTCCACAGAACAGAGATGTGAACGGGCAGATAGAAGGACAGTCAGCGGGGAAATCACTGAAGGGGGGGGGAGACGGAGAGAAGTATATATATTTAGAGAGAGGGAGAGAGGGTGGGTGAGGGAGACGGATAAGACGAGGGTGAGGGAGAAAGCGAGAGACAGAGAGAGCGAGAGAGCGAGAGAGAGAGAGAGAGAGAGAGAGAGAGGCCTCCTGGCACTGACAGAATGGTAAAATGTCAACACACACACACACACCTGCATGCACACACAAACACCCACACACACACACCTGCATGCACATACTCAAACAGACACACACACACACACACACACACACACACACGGCACAGAAAGCTGATAGAAGGAGGAAGGGGATAGAAAGGTGAGAAGTATGCTAAATGCAGTGTGTGTGTGTGTGTGTGTGTGTGTGTGTGTGTGTGTGTGTGTGTGTGTGTGTGTGTGTGTGTGTGTGTGTGTGCGTGTGTGCGTGTGTGTGTGTGTGTGTGTGTGTGTGTGTTCGTGAGAAAGACAAAAGAACGACAGAACAGGCAACGTGTGCAGAGTAGAGCACACAGATAGAGACAGAAATAGAAATTAAGGATTTCAGAAACATTGCGACGGATCTCTCCGTGTTCGACTAATCCTCCGTGTTCGACACGCGCGGCGTCAACAGAACGAGGCGGAACTTTACTGATCCCACACCAGGACTGCAGACGACTTGTACAAACAAATATGTACGTTTAAAAAAATGTACTAATCGCCATTACGGAGCTGGTTGGGTGCGATCTCGCTCAAGGGTACATTGGGGATCGAACCAGCAACCTTTCGGCTGGCAGTCTAACACTCTAAACAAGCAGTAAATGAATTAATGTAGAGAGATGTAATGTACCAGGTTTTAGCAAATTGCTATTTTTCCCGGCGTGACTTGATTGACTTGAAATGACTCGACCCGACCAATCACAACCGTCACACTGACGTCACGAACATGAACATTATGCTCGTTGCTCATCCTTGTATTCCAGACAACGGAACCGGTGGGGGGGAAATGCATTCTGGGAAACACAGTCTATTTTTGTCTGAAAAAAACCAGTGCGCAAGTGATTCAGTTTGAGTTTTTGGAGAGTGCCCACCCTCGGCACGACTCGGGCGTTGCCGGCCAGTTCTGCCCGGTAACACACGTGTCTGGTGATCGGGATGACAAATGGGGTCAAGAACGCCGTACTTACGCTTTAACACAATTATAAATAAATGAACACACACACTCCAATATAAAGTCACACACACGGATGAAAAGCACACACACACACACACACACACACACACACACAAATATGTACATATATATAACCTCTCTCCGGACCGTCAGACAAAGTAGCACGGAATGGTCATACAAATCATTTATGTGTGTGTGTGTGTGTGTGTGTGTGTGTGTGTGTGTGTGTGCGTGTGTGTGTGTGTGTGTGCGTGTGTGTGTGTGTGTAAGGAGGATTCAGCGACTGAAGGTGATGACCTCTCCATATGGGACACATGTCAACGTTAAATATTCATGCCGCAGGGATGACTCCTAAACTATTGAACAGATCACACACACACACACACACACACACACACACACACGCCTACACACACACACACACACACACACACACACACACCTCTACACACAACACACACACACAACACACCACACACACAACACACACACACAACACACAACACACACACACACACAACAACACAACACAACACACACACACAACACAACAAACAACCACAACAAACATACTTTCGCTCGCTGCTAGCAGCCTGAAATCATTCCACCCTC
>PIJE02005414.1:0-19015 GCA_002895965.2 Coryphaenoides rupestris
GGGGGGGGCAGGAATCTAGCCCAATAAAAGACTAAGAAGGAATGTTAACCACAGAGATAACGAGCGAGGGAGGATGGAACATATATACAATATCCTATAATATGTACTTCAGAGAGTTACACTACCCCTCCCCCACCGACTTCCTATGTACAAGTTGGAGCACACGTCTAGTTGGTATAATTATTGTCTCCTGTGTTCGCTGGGAGTCTACACCAAAAAAATAGCACCGCTTTAATGTCATAATGTGAATGCCCAACGTAATGTTATTCGGGTGAATTAAGGCTTTATGACTCCAGAAAACATGCTTGAACGGAAGCCGCCAACTACAAAGATCCAAAGATAATCTGTAAAGCACGCTGTAATTGTATTATAATGTATAATTAGCCTGCGAAAAACGTTCTTCTGTGCAACTTGCATGGCCTCTCTAAACTAAAGTCACCAACAGAGTAATTAATTTGCATCATTTTGCCAATCAATAACCCGAGCCCCGCTGCCGTATTTAAAACACAAAGGCATTTAGTCACCGCACAAACGTCCCTTAAAGAGAGTCATTATCATCTCCTCTGTCTAAATAGATTTCTTGCACCCTGTAGACCAGAGGTATCCATGACAGGCCGTATTGTGTCCACTTTGCCGACTTGGACTCAGTTAACGGCTTTGCCTTCCACCCTGGGATTCAGACAAGGCCTCTTCAGTTACTAAGATAAGTGAAGCCCTCTGAGCGTCTGGCTCACTGTCAGAGACCCGGCTGCCGGTGTTAAGTGTGCATCTCTGTCCCCGTACTCCACTCACTGCTTCACGCCCATTGTTCGGAAACACAGACGATAACGGCCTTTAAAACTTTGAGTTTTCTCTGACTGAATGGGTTTGATTGGTGTATTGTTCGATCGTTTCCTCAGTTTTTAATAGCTCTGTAGTCAGGGCATGAATGTTTGCTTTTTAAATTGTCCTTGTGGAAAAGAGGTTAAAGGTTAGTTGTTTAAAAACTTCCACTTACACATACAGCTGCCTTGGTTTTTGAATTGTGTCCAGTGGTATAAAAATGAACTAGGATGTTTTGCATTTTCATTTTATACTACACAAAATGACAGAACGTAATAATAGCAAGAGATAAGACTGTTTAGTTACAATTACCTAACGTTGTTATTTGTTCAAGATTGTAGCTTTCAATTCAGAAGTCAGACACTAGCAATACAAAGACAGACTAAGTTGTTATTAGCAAATTAGCAAATAACTATCTAGACTTTCTGCATTTCATGCATTGGTCACTTTTACAATGGCACCAAATGCAAAGCAATCGTAAAAGTTTAATTTGAACATTTCCTTTAAGATTCAATCGTAGTAACAACAAAAATTTTGCACGCATGTCTTTGGGGAGGCCAGTTGGCCAGAGGGAAAGGCAGGCAGACAGCCAGACAACCAGACAGACAGACGGACAGGCAGACAGACAGACAGACAGACAGACAGGCAGGCAGGCAGACAGACAGAGGGTATTTCAGATGTTGAGACAGACAGGGTTGACCATGGTCCCTGGACCCTGGTCACATGACCGCTTCTCCAGCAGGGAAGAGATGGAGGAAAACACAGCTGATGTGTGTGTGTGTGTGTGTGTGTGTGTGTGTGTGTGTGTGTGTGTGTGTGTGTGTGTGTGTGTGTGTGTGTGTGGTTTGATTTAGGGACAGGGAACATTTGTCATGTAGTAGTAGACAATCGCCATCTTGAATGGGGGGGGCGGGGGGGGGGGGCAGGAATCTAGCCCAATAAAAGACTAAGAAGGAATGTTAACCACAGAGATAACGAGCAAGGGAGGATGGAACATATATATACAATATCCTATAATATGTACTTCAGAGAGTTACGCTACCCCTCCCCCACCGACTTCCTATGTACAAGTTGGAGCACACGTCTAGTTGGTATAATTATTGTCTCCTGTGTTCACTGGGAGTCTACACCAAAAAAATACCACCGCTTTAATGTCATAATGTGAATGCCCAACGTAATGTTATTCGGGTGAATTAAGGCTTTATGACTCCAGAAAACATGCTTGAACGGAAGCCGCCAACTACAAAGATCCAAAGATAATCTGTAAAGCACGCTGTAATTGTATTATAATGTATAATTAGCCTGCGAAAAACGTTCTTCTGTGCAACTTGCATGGCCTCTCTAAACTAAAGTCACCAACAGAGTAATTAAATTCGCATCGTTTTGCCAATCAATAACCCGAGCCCCGCTGCCGTATTTAAAACACAAAGGCATTTAGTCAACGCACAAACGTCCCTTAAAGAGAGTCATTATCATCTCCTCTGTCTAAATAGATTTCTTGCACCCTGTAGACCAGAGGTATCCATGACAGGCCGTATTGTGTCCACTTTGCCGACTTGGACTCAGTTAACGGCTTTGCCTTCCACCCTGGGATTCAGACAAGGCCTCTTCAGTTACTAAGATAAGTGAAGCCCTCTGAGCGTCTGGCTCGCTGTCAGAGACCCGGCTGCCGGTGTTAAGTGTGCATCTCTGTCCCCGTACTCCACTCACTGCTTCACGCCCATTGTTCGGAAACACAGACGATAACGGCCTTTAAAACTTTGAGTTTTCTCTGACTGAATGGGTTTGATTGGTGTATTGTTCGATCGTTTCCTCAGTTTTTAATAGCTCTGTAGTCAGGGCATGAATGTTTGCTTTTTAAATTGTCCTTGTGGAAAAGAGGTTAAAGGTTAGTTGTTTAAAAACTTCCACTTACACATACAGCTGCCTTGGTTTTTGAATTGTGTCCAGTGGTATAAAAATGAACTAGGATGTTTTGCATTTTCATTTTATACTACACAAAATGACAGAACGTAATAATAGCAAGAGATAAGACTGTTTAGTTACAATTACCTAACGTTGTTATTTGTTCAAGATTGTAGCTTTCAATTCAGAAGTCAGACACTAGCAATACAAAGACAGACTAAGTTGCAAATAACTATCTAGACTTTCTGCATTTCATGCATTCGTCACTTTTACAATGGCACCAAATGCAAAGCAATCGTAAAAGTTTAATTTGAACATTTCCTTTAAGATTCAATCGTAGTAACAACAAAAATTTTGCACGCATGTCTTTGGGGAGGCCAGTTGGCCAGAGGGAAAGGCAGGCAGACAGCCAGACAACCAGAACAGACAGACAGACAGACAGACAGACAGACAGACATGCAGACAGACAGCAGGCAGGCAGACAGACAGAGGGTATTTCAGATGTTGAGACAGACAGGGTTGACCATGGTCCCTGGACCCTGGTCACATGACCGCTTCTCCAGCAGGGAAGAGATGGAGGAAAACACAGCTTGTGTGTGTGTGTCTGTGTGTGTGTGTGTGTGTGTGTGTGTGTGTGTGTGTGTGTGTGTGTGTTGTGTGTGTGGTTGGTTGTGTGTGTGTGTGTGTGGTGCGTGTTGTGGTCATCTGAGCGCACAGGCTGGCACATTAAGGCCCCGCTATACTTACAACTAACTTGAAATTGGGGTGTTTCCACACACAGGCTGTCGAACTGCTGGCAATTTCGACAGGACAGGTCACTGGGATCTTGTGAGGACGGTTTGTTTATGAAAGCCAGGAGTTTCCTGCCGTTTCTGTGTCCTTGTAGTCCCTGCATGCGCGCTCATACAAACACGCATAGTCCCTCAAAGTCTCAGCATGGTTCAATTTTATTATACTGGAAGGCACGCAATAGTCCACTTTAGCAGATCCCAAATATTTCTCCCACTCTGTGCATAATCTAATCATTTAGAACTCATTGTAAAATTAGAAAAAATAGAATAGAATAAAATTGGTTGATTGTAGGTAGTTAGTTCGGTTGGTCAGGTAGTTTGTTAGTAGTGATGGTTGGTAGCTAGTTAGTGATTGGTCAGTTGATAGATAGTGTTTGGTGGTAGATAGTTTAGTGGTTGGGCAGTAGATAGGCCTAGTTGGTTGCTGGTTGCTAGGTAGATAGTTAGTGTTTGTGGTCGGTGTATGTGTCGGTCGGTAGTTAGTTATTTAGGTATTGGTATAAGATGTCCATTTGTTTGCCACTAATATTTTTCTGATGGTTCTCGTCTTGGTTGCTTAGAAAAACATAATCTACCAACCAAAAATAGACTTTTTTGAAAGTGTGGCTTAATGTGCTAATGTGGGAAAACAAATGTACATCATTGTGACGGTCAGACATGGGGCTTTACTGTGTAGAATGACACAGAATGAACAATGTCGATAAATACGCCAGCGAATTCAGTGTTTGCGTTGTCGGCTCGTTGTGTCTTTATTCAAGGGGCTAAAACGGGAGCACTTTCTTCCAGTGGTTGCAGAAGGCAGGACACTCGAGCGCCTGACCCGGTGCCGCCATTGCGTTGTGATGCGTTTTTGGGCAACCAAGATGGCGGTGTAAACATTGTGGGCCATGTGACCCAGATTTCCCCATTGCTTGTTTAGACACTGGTGCGACCAAGCCAAATGAGCAATAAAGACTTTACAAGCTGGCTGGGCCACCACGCAGTCAGAAGAACACCCTGCAGGAACTCCTTGAGTCGAGGAGGAGATAGGGCCTGTCAAATAAATTGGACACTCAGTTAAACACTTTCGCATTTTTTTTTCCTCAATAGTCTTTAAAAGCCTGGAGACATGAGAAAGGGATGTTAGCGGGGAGGGGGGGCGGGGCAGGCATGAGATAATCTGAATCGAAGATAACACTCTTTTGTAAACTACATGTGTAAGCTACATCAAATCAGAATCAGAATGAGCTTTATTGCCTTAGTTTTTACAAACAAGGAATGTGTTTATGTGTTTGTAAAGACTAAGGCAATAAAGCTCAAACGATCAACGTGTGAACAAAGCTGGTGTACAAGTTGGCCATGGTGCGTTGTCTACGAAGGATTCTAACTTCTCAACCTTTTCACCTTTTCAAGAAATGACACCCCCCCCCCCCACACACACACACACACACACACACCCACACAAATACTTTTCCCATGCTGTGAGTGGTTTGCATGTTGTGGTGTGTGTGTGTGTGTGTCCTAACACAGTGTGTCTCTCCCTTGTTGACCCAGCAGCAGACCCCGGCGTGTCGCTGGACCACGAGGGGCCGGCCGAGGTGCAGAGCGGAGCGCCGCCCACCCCAGAAGGTAAGATCATCTCCCGTCTGTCTTCTTATGGTCATGGACAACTTCAGAAATTCACAATCAAAACACATCTCTATTTGTACATTCCACGACCGAAAAGGAGCAGGGTGAAGAAGAGTCTTATATTGCCTGCCCCTTAACACAAATAAACACAAATAAACACAAATAAACACAAATAAACAATAGAAATAGATGCTCTGTCAATTACAGTTACTTAACAACCAATACTTATAGCAACATGAGAAAAGGAAGAATCAAAAGCCAAACACAATCATTTACCATCGACTAAGGAAACAGATTACCTGGCACTTCATATAATCAAAGTTTTCTTTCTTTATACATTTTCTTGAATTGAAAGATATTTAAACAAACCTTTAAATCACTCTGTAGAGAATTCCGCAGTTTGACACCAACCACTGAAGGACACATCTGCTTTAAAGTAGCCTGTGCATACTGAATATGAATTGATAGTATTTTGGACAACATGTGTAGTAGTATAGTTATAGTTGTACAGCATATTCTGCCCGGAAACCTTAACGTCATCATGTTCATACCCCGTTGTATTCGTGAACCACCGAGATGAGGGTACCGGTCTCGTCTTATCAGTCCAGCCCGGACCTTTTCATGCATCTGTCCCAAGTGTCCCGACAGCCCTCTGCCCGTGTGTTGTGCATGCTGAGTGTGTGGAAACGCTCCAGAACTACTCCTGCCTGCCTCGTCGTGCCGTCGTTCCGCTCAGCATGGCTGTCAGTCCTTTGATCACATGGTCCAGGGTGGTGGTTTGTCCTGAGAGAGAGAGAGAGAGAGAGAGAGAGCTGGAGGTGTCGCACTTTAACGGCTGTTTAGATTGTTCTTCCTTTTGTCCGAAGTGGAAGGTACTGAAACGCTTTGATCTTCATCTTCATGTGTGTGTGTCTGTCTGTGTGTGTGTGTGTGTGTGTGTGTGTGTGTGGGTGTGTGTGTCTGTCTGTGTGTGTGTGTGTGTGTGTGTGTGTGTGTGGGTGTGTGTGCGAGAAAGAGAGAGACAGAGAGAGAGAGAGAAAGAGAGACAGACAGACAGAGAGACAGACAGACAGACACAGACAGAAGAGACCGAGAGAGACACAGAGAGAAAGGGAGAGAGAGAGAGAGAGAGAACGCTGAAGAGTTCTCAGTGTAATGTTGAATCTCATCCTTTGCTCTGCAGCGATGGGCATTCCAGCTCTTTTCAGTGAGTCAGATCATTTGGCTCAGCTCACCCAGAAGAGCCTGAGTAAGCTGTGCTTCATTTGTCATGGCTAGCCTGGACCATTGCTGCAGTTGAAAACATGACCTTGGTTTGTTCATATTTCTAGTAACAGTTGTCAATGTGGAATTTTTCTTATCTATTTCTGAAAAAAAGTGCCTTCCCAGCCACTGACTTTCCCACACTTACTTACTGCTGTATAATCTATATATAAAAACAAAGTCATATTTCACCTAAAAGTGCCAACTCTCACTATTTGATGCTGCTGTACTAGAATAATGTCTTACTGGGCTGGCCCCAGTTACTCTAGAGTATTTCTCAGCATTCTTTATTTACATTTACATTTAGGGCATTTGCCAGACGCTTTTTATCCAAAGCGACTTACGAAGAGTACATTTGTTGAAGGAGACAGCAATTATATCACTGTGGGTTTCATAAAGATATGAATAAGAGCAGGTTTTCAAGCATTCATAGTTTGCGGCGCTAATGAACGAGTTTCATAATTGCTAGGTTTGCCTGATAGTAGTGGGGATAAGAGCAAGACGTGCCATTCTGAGTGCATTACCCAAACATCTAAGAACCATACATTTGCTAAACTATGCTACGCACTATGAATAATGCCAAGACGTACAAACACGCAAGTTAGTGCTACGGTTAGGAGAGGGAAGGTGAGGGGGGGTTATGAGTCCAGGTGAACTCTGAACAGGTACGTAGGTCTTGAGTCTCTTGCAGAAGCTGGTGAGGGATCCTGCCATCCTGACTGGTCTATTCCCCATCATAACCTAAAAAAAATGGTTCAACGTTCAGTCATCACCCAACCTTGTGTCACACCGAGGTGGACGATGCTTTGAGCTGCCCCATCTCCAAGCCAGTGTGTTGCTCTATGAGATCTTAGACAACATCAGCGGTGGCGGTGGCCTGCCAGACACAGAGAGAGATGAGAGCGTAGGGGACACATACAGACATGAAGGTGCCAGCCGTTTGAATATGTTTTATGTCAGGAAGAAAGCCTTGAAATCACATTCAATAGAAGCCAGAGATATAGATAGATGTCGATAGATATGGACTCCATTTCTGAACCGCACTTTGCGCTTTATGTTCTGTTTCCGCAGTCACCTTAAGCGCACCATGCCATGATAGGGACCCATGCTGGGTTTAGCCCCATGGGTCTTTGAGGTAAGAGGCAACCGGTCTGGTAACCGGAAGGTTGCTGGTTCGATCCCCGGGCTCCCCCTCCTAGCTAAGTGTCGAGGTGTCCCTGAGCAAGACACCACCTAACCCTAACTGCTCGTGACGTGTTGGTTGTTACCTTGCATGGTTGACACCACCGTGTATGAATGGGTGAATGTCAGGCAACTGTAAGCACTTTGGATAAAAGCGATATGTAAATGCCATCCATTTACCATATTAAGAGTCCTCGCCGTGCTGTATGGGTGGAGCTAGCGATACTACAAACTCTTTGATTGGTTAATCACACAATTAGAAACGTCTGCTGATCAGACACAAACACCCCAATATCGGATAACACCAAAAAATACAAATTCTACTACAAAACAAACACAGGAACTGTGCAGCGGGTAACCGAGGACGAACACCGCCCACGACGCTGCCTGCCTGCCTGCCTGCCTGCCTGCCGCTCAGTCGTTCGTGTGTGTGGTTCATGCACACACTGCAATTATTTTGACGTCAGCTTTGTCATTTTTTCTTCCCCCCCCCACACGTCCCACATGAAGCGATCAAACGTCGGCCAAAATGTTCTTCCTGCTTACGGTTTACACGGCAGAAAACACTGAAAACTACGGCAAACGTCGATGGTTAGGCTAAGCTGAGCAAGGTGCCTGCCTGCCCCTCAACCGGCTCCTGACACGCGCCGGTTTCAATTCAGAGACGCACAACATATCCCAATTCACTTTAAATCGACTATTAATGAATAAAAGACAGTCGTAAATAGCAAAAGATTGTATGGATATGTACAAATACTACTTGTGCAATACTACTTCTCACTACTACTTCTCAATACCATTGTCAACTTTTTTTTTTTTTACTAAATATCTGTATTTTACTTTTAGGCTTATTCACTGCACATTTATTATTCTATTGTTTTTATTCTTCTGGTATTTTTAGAGCAACCTTTGGCACAAGAATTTCCTTCGTGATGAATAAAGTTCGATCTTACGTTATCTATCTTAACTTATCTTACCTTTGATTGCTGGACTTGGCAGGACTGACAAAACAGTTCCTTGACGGGTGTAAATAGGACATCTGAGTGTCTTGTAAAAGTGGCTGGGTGTGATGGGACTAAGGAGCCCCGTGTGGAGCGCCTAACCATGGAGATGGTGTTTTACACTGAGCCGCTGACAACGGGCTCCAGTGGACGCGGTGGAATTGCCGGTGACTGGGATCGCTCAGAATCTTAATGGGTATTGAAATGAGTGGGCCTTGGAAGCGTTCACATCTGTTCATTTCATGCTATGGATTCATAATGGTGTCGCCACAGGGCTCCCCCCGTCCCCGTCCCCATACCCTCACATGCCCTCCTCCTCCTGCTCCTCCCTCCTACCTCTCCTCCATTCTCCTCTCTCTCTCCTCCTCCTCCTCCTCCTCTCTCCTCCCTCCTCCTCTCTCTCCCTCCTCCTCCTCTCTCCTCCTCCTCTCCTCTCTCCTCCTCCTCTCTCCTCCTCCTCCTCTCTCCTCCTCCTTCCTCCTCTCTCTCCTCCTCCTCCTCCTCCCTCTCTCCCCTCCTCCTCTCTCTCTCCTCCTCCTTCTCCCTCCCCCCCTCCTCCTCCTCCTCCTCCTCTCTCTCTCCTCCCCCCTCCTCTCCTCCTCCTCTCTCCCCTCTCCTCCTCTCCCCTCTCCTGTCTCTCTCCTTCTCCTCCTCTCTCCTCCTCTCTCTCTCCTCCTCCTCCCCCTTCTCCTCTTCCTCCTCCTCCTTCTCCTCCTCCCCTCCTCCTCCTCTCTCCTCTCTGAACGAGGCTCAGGGTAAAACAAATAGGAGTGAATGGAACACTGCTATGACTGCCTCCTTTATTGGTAGGTAGGCAGCAGCAGCAGACAGTCCAGAAGATATTCCAGCAACGTCATTGGGCCGTCCTGTTCAGTTTGCTGCAGAGGTTTGATTTGTGCGCTGTGCTGTGCATCCCCGTTGTGTGTGTGTGTCTGCTTTGCGCTGAGCAAGGCACCATTTCTCACACCGTGTCTCGGGGGGCCGACACATGTTTGCAGTGTTTCCGGGGGGTTGAAATGCGTTTGTTTAGAATATTACCGACGTGCTTTACTGCGTGAGGTCCGACCAGTCCGTCCACTCCTCGGCGGCCCGGTGGAAAGAATTAGTAATAGGAGTAATCGTTTTAAACATCGACACAATAAAATGTTATAACATTGTGAGGAAACTTTGGTGTGAGAAGTTAGAACCTAGGCTATATATATAATATTATGTCGTACTATTGTGGCGATATTGGAACTGTCTCCAAGACATTAGCTTTAATTCTGAGTGCATCACAGTTGTAATCCAAACCTAGTTCACAATGAGGTTCTTTGTAGGAGGAAACTTTCTGTATGAGAAGTTAGAACCTACTGTAGATATAATATTATATTATAATATTGTGACAGTGTTGTAACTTTTCTCATACAGTCGTTGTGATTACGATCACAGTAGTGATACAAACTTAGCTCACAATGAGGTCCGTTGTACGAATGTTACACTTTCCGTATGAGGTAAGAACCTCTGTATAATATTGTGTTATAATATCGTGACAGTATTTGCACTCTTTTCTCTGACGGTAGCTCTGAGTGTGTATCACAGTGGTAATGCAGCCTTAGTTCACCATGGGTTCTGTTTGTGGGCGTGGTTAGAAGGAGCCACACCCCCCCCCCCCCCCCCCCTGCCCAATGCTGTGCCTGAGTGGCTCTCTCCAGGCATTTACTGGAGTCTGTTTAATCACCCTTTAAAGAAGCACTTTGTTAGAGAATCTAAAGTGCTTCTTTCTAACACAATCTCAAACATGAAACAAAGTTCCCAATACCGTTTCCCTGGCCAGGAAAGACTTTTAAGTCCTGAGTTGAACCAGAATATAAATGTATTTTTAATGATTGGAAATGATGATAATGATGATAATAATGATCATCGAAATGATTTTTTATCTCACATTTCTATCGCCACTTAGATTATGTGGAAGTGTGAATATAAACAAAGAAAGTCACAATCGTTGGGTTTATTGTCATATTGTTACTCACAGCTGAGGATAGTATTAAAAAAAGCAGGCATATCTAATTGGTTCCCTGCGTTCCTTTTACAAATAAGATAATTTATATCCGAGTATTTTAATTGTTGTGCAATATATTGATATTATATCGATACCGCGATATGAGACAAGATATTGTCTTAGGTTTTGTATATCATAACATCGTGATATGGCATAAGTGTTACCTTTCCTTAGTTTTAGCAGCTGCATTAAAGTGATCTAATTCTAATCTGAATTGACCAGACTGTTCTAGCTGGTATTATTTGCACTTCTGTGTGAATTAAATACTTTGTCAAGTATTGAATACTCACAAGAGTATACAAAAATAGGCTTTACCATGTGGTTTATGGCATTACAGTACTAAGAAAACATACTATATTGTGATATAGTGTGTTCAATAGTATGTTTATAGTATGTATAGTATGTATATAGTATGTTTATGGTATGTCTATATTATGTTCTATTGTTTTTATTCTTATGTTGTTGGTATTTTGGAGCAACCTCTGGCAACACTCTGGCAAACGAATTTCCTTGGGGATGAATAAAGTTCTATCTTATCCTATCTTATCTAACCAGCGTTGTTCCATTCATCATCTCCAACATGTCTCTCTTTCTCTGTCAGTGTACCACCTGGAGTTCCTGGGCCCGGTGAACAACATCACTCACTTCCAGGGCCAGACGGCCACGCTGCACTGCCGGGTGACGGGCAACCCCCGGCCCAACATCCGCTGGCTGAAGAACGACGCGCCCGTGATGCAGGAGCAGGGCCGCATCTCCATCCGCAAGACGGAGGCGGGCTCCAAGCTGGCGCATCACTGACCTGGACACCACGGACACGGGCTACTACCAGTGTCTGGCGTCCAACACCCACAAGTCCATCTCCGCCACGGGGGTGCTTCTACGTCAAGCTGGGTACGGACGGCGACGCCATTGACACCGCAATGGTGTATCATGTAACCGCTGGGAAATGTAGTCAGGAAATGGGACTATAATAAATATATCCCAGTGTGGTGTATATAATAATAATATAGATATTTACATTTACATTTTTACATTTAGGGCATTTGGCAGACACTTTTATCCAAAGCGAGATATATAACATAGATATACACTTACACATATGTTTATGCATTTATTTATGTCTCATACCTATCCGGCTTTTAGATTATTGTTTGTATTTTTGTGACAATATACCGTAGCCAGTGTTAATATATATTCCCTGGAACACATTTATAATTTTAATGGCTTGGTGGTTCTAACTATGAGTTTGATGTTGAGTGTTTACGTTTAAAGTCCAAATGTACCGACCGGCACGGAGCGGGGGGAACGTTTGCAGCGTTGCAGTTTGACTGTGCATTGTTCCTGCCAGGCGCTGCGAGAGATCGTTGAGTTTACCCCCTCTGCCTTTTTCTGCTCCACAGGACACCTCCCAACACATGGCCCCGATGAGACGTAAGTGATTATGTGTGTGTGTGTGTGTGTGTGTGTGTGTGTGTGTGTGTGTGTGTGTGTGTGAGTGTGTGTGTGTATGAGTGTGTGTGTGGAAAGTCCGCCCGGGGCACCTAAATCGGCTTGCGCAGACATGCCTGCAATGTATCGTACCTTCAAGCACGGACTCATGTTTCCCCTTTTTCTCTGCGCTGCAATCAGATAAAAAGTCGTCGCATTCCCGGCTGCTACTTTGCTCGGTGCGGCTCCTCCACAACAAACCCCGTTCATCAGGGCAGCAAGCAGGCAACAGGCTTACAGACCCTCTCCTCCTCCTCTCCTCCTCCTCCTCCTCCTCCTCCTACTCCTATTTCCCTCCCGTCCAAAAACGCAGTCACAGACACTAGATGCAGACCTCAGCACCACGGATTCCTTCCCCAGCAGTCACACCAGGCAGGCTTATGGCGGTTTTGGACAGAGCACTTCTGACCTGGAAGGAATGCTGATTCACTGGCCTTAGAGGGGTGTGGGGTGGGGGGGGGGGGGGGGGGGGGGTGGGGGGGGCTGTTCTCACCAGCATGCTGACACTATGACGGTCCATCTAGAACGTCTCGCTGGCAGACGAGCGGAGATGCAGAGAGCGTATAAACAACTCATTCTTTTGGTTTCGCTGAATATTTCTGCACCCTTGGCTCCATGCGCGTGTGTGTGTCTGTCTGTGTGTGTGTGTGTGTGTGTGTGTGTGTGGTGTGTGTGTGTGTGTGTGTGTGTGTTTCTAGCGCCTCTCATAATTCACCTTTATGTTACCCCCTCATTCATAACCCCGCCGCGTACACCCCACCACCACCACCACCACCACCACCACCTCCTTCTCCACCACCTCCTCCTCCACCACCTCCACGTCCCGTCTGACATAACACAGCTTTCAGCCAACGCAGAGCACCGTTTATTTTCGAAAGGAAGGCGGCTTCAATGGCCTTTACTGTTTCCCCGCGTAGAATCCGTCTCGACTCAGACGAACAGTAGATGCACACACATGCACAAAAGAGGGCATAGAGTAACACATACTCTGACTATTGTTTTTAAGTGTTTGTGTGTGTGTGAAAATTACTTGACAATAATTGTCTACATATTTCACATATGGGTCATTGGCCTGGCAAACACACACACACACTCACACACACACACACACACACACACACACACACACACACACACACACAAACAAAAGGCCTATTCTGGGTTGGGTCATGAGGCACTTGTAATTAAAATATAGCTTTCACTTTTTAAATAAAATAATTACGTATGTGTAAACAAAAAGTTTGGTCGTGAAAACTAGCCGTTTAATTGCTGACTTAGCAAATTTTTTGCTAAAAAGTTATAGAAGGGGATCATGTGAACCTAATGTTTATGTCAGTTAAATCTTCCTCACCGTTAATGGCTAATTCATCACATTCTTTACCAAAACAAAGAGCCAATAGCAGCATGGTTGTTTTTCGGTTGACCAACTGCCTCAAGACAATTGCCGATTGTTTTGTTTTTTTCGGTTTTAGTGAGATTATATGGCCAGATGTCCTCATTCTAAAACATGTTTAAACCTACTAAAAACTGAACGTACCCATGTTTTAGAAAGCTTTTTGTTTTCTATTTTAAGTTTGAAGCTTTGTGAGGTCGTTTCTTGAACTATTTGACGGTGCCAATAAATAGGCTAGTTCCAAAAAGTGTCGACATCAGCATTTGCCTCACAATGATTTCATCAATGATGGAAGTTTCTAAGTAGCAACAGATGTAAATTATATCGGGGAGTAGGTTTAAATATCAGCTCAAATGCAAAATATAAGAATGACGTACCCTACCTATCCATTTATCCGATCAAAATGATGATTCTATTCTGGATCGAACTCCTGTGTTAGATCTTAGACGTCGCTCCGAACTCAACCAGTCTCTCCGGGTTGTTATGGAGACGTAACATAGCCGACCAACGGATGTGGGCAGAGGGCATATATAGTTCTCGCATCACTCGGTGGGGAATGTGAGGCAGATTTGGATAATCACACCGATTGTTTGTGCTGGCCAGACTTGTCTCCAGTTCGCCGGGCCGGGCTGTGGCTGCAGCCGCTGCAGCGCTGGTTTCCTCCCCACCGCCATCGCTGTCGCCGCTGTTGTTGTCTCTGCTGTGTCTCACCATCACTGTGTACACACTGTCCCAAACCATTAGCCCTGCTTCCCTCCACTTCACTTCACTCAGTACAAAAAAACCACAATCCTGTACGTTGCAGTCGTTCGATTCTCTCCTGGTGGTGGTGGTGGTGGACGTGGTTGGTATTTATTTACAGAAAACACAGCAGTAAGTTCCCCGCTCAACAAAAGCGCCACTCTGTGTCCATTGTTTTGGCTAACCAACGTTTTTGCACAGACAGAATTTGAACCGTAGGGTGGGTTTACAAGCTGTTGGCCTGTTTAGTGTTCAAACTGGTCCAAAAGCCTTGGCGCCCATTCCCTGCTATATGACCCTGTCCATCTGGGAAAGCGAATGTGTGTATATAATGAGAAAGCCCTCTTTGCAAACACTCTCTCTTTAGTTTTTGCAGCTATTTGCACTTGTCTGCAGCTTCACATATAGAGAGAGATGTGTGTGCATGAGGTCCCATGATAGGCTGAGGTTGCGGTTGATATTGTATTGGAAAGTGAGTGGTTTGGAGAGAAGAAACGGGCCCTGTTTAAATTTCCATTCATGTTTTTTTCCCCCCATCTCCCTCCTAAACTCTAGATAAGCAACGTTTTACTGCTTTTCCGTCCTCCGTTTGTGTCTCCTTTGTCAGCCTGACTTTACAAATGTAGACACACTCGTAGCATCAAGCCTTTTAGCGTAAATGGATTCAATGTTGGCATCGTGAGCATTAGGCCTATCTAAACTATGATTAACATGTAATATTTCATTTTACAATAACATTTAATAACTCAAACCCTCGTTTCCCCTTTCAAAATCCATATTGGTCAAAATAGTTGGACGCGGGAATGCGTTGCAATTTGTCAAATTTACCGGAAAATTCCACTTTTGCCTCCCCTCCTCCTCTATTATTAGCTCCGCCACATTTCCCTACACTACTCCGTCGTCAACCCTCCCTCCGATCACAACTGACCAAGTCCACTACACTAGCGAGGTAGCTCGCTCACCAGGCTGCCGTCTGTGGCTCTCCCCGAAAAACCTTAACTCTTTGTCGTTTGTCAGCCAACGACCACGTAGCTGCCGTTTGTTAACTGCGACAAAAACGCCGCCTCGTCCTCGCAGTGTAATTTTCCCTTTCTTTGAATCTTATCTTGGGCGAAATTTCTCCCTATGACAAATCTAAGCTGGGGCAAAATGATTGCCAGATGTTATTACTGCCTGTGTGTGTGTGTGTGTGTGTGTGTGTGTGTGTGTGTGTGTGTGTGTGTGTGTGTGTGTGTGTGTGTGTGTGTTGTGTTGTGTTGGGGGGGCTGTGGGACTTAACCATTGACAGCTGTCTTTGACAACATCTCCCCAGAATGTGCAGAGCAGAGCACAGCCATTGCTCATGTGGGATGCGCTGTTGTGTAGTCCCCATAGCACAACAACAACAACAACAACACACTGTGTAACCCGCGGGAGACACCTTGTTGTAGCTAGCCATCCGTTGGAACTGAATAGTAGATTCGATGTGCTCTACAGGCGGCAGTAGCTCAGGAGGTAAGAGTGGTTGTCTGGAACCCAGAGGCTTGTAGGTTCAAGACACCACCTAACCCTAACTGCTCCTGACGTGTTGGTTGTTACCTTGCATGGTTGGCACCGCCGTCGGTGTATGAATGGGTGAATGTGAGGCAACTGTAAAGTGCTTTGGATGAATGCACAATATAAATGCAATCCATTGACTATTTTCTCTCGTAGTGTGATCTGTTATTCTCATGGCTGCAAATGGCAGTTGCAATGTTTTTGGTTATGTTTTACATCCGAGACAAGATAAAGCCTCTGTTCATTGTCCTGGAGGGGGAAACCTTTTTGGTTTTTCTCTAATGGCTTGTTTGAAGTTTTCCACAAGTGATTTTATCTTAAGCTTGTCAGTTACATCAACTCCACACATTTCTCTTTGGGAAGATGTTCGTATCAGACATGAAAGACTTTTTTCTTTTTGTTCCCCATAAATGATTTGCTTGGCTTGAACAATTACTATACTCTTGTATGTGCAGTTTTGTGTGACATCAAATCTAATTTTGAATAGAAATCTCACTTTGAAGTCCTGATGATGAGTAGGCCTAATAAAAGTAAGCGACTACACAGGCCTTGTGTTTAAATTCCACTGATTATCACAGATGAACCGGCGGCTGTAAACACGCCATCCATCTTTCAAACATAATCATACAAATGTTTTTTAACCAGACCTCCCACAGTGTGTGTGTGTGTGTGTTGTGTGTGTGGTGTGTGTGTGCGGTGTGTGCATGTGGTGTGTGTGCGTGTGGTGTGGCGTGCGAAGCAGGCCTACGCAGTCCACCTCCACCACTTCAATCAACTCTACAATGTTATTTGGCAATCGTAGCGTTGAGGATGGAGGTTGGAGGTTTAATTTAGTTTACGTTCTCAGTTCCCAAGGCAGGGACGGTCAGTTTGGACACGGTGCCGTGGTGCTAACAAGCACATATGAGTGATCCATTTAAAAGAGTGGTGCACGGCTTTATTTAATCTGAAAGAACCACATGAGTCTAAAAGTGCCCTACTTAACCTCATTAGCAGCTAGCAGGGGCTAAATAAGAGTTTGACAAGTCAAGCTGCTGTTGTAAACTTTACAGATATGTTTGCTTCAGCAATCCTCTCATCTCATATCTCACCATCATGGCACGACTTCGGTTCTGTTTGGAGTGAGGCTGAGTGATGTGGTAATGAATGACGCGCCGCACCAGAAGGGGGCGCTTGTGAACACAGATGGAAAACCATGGATGATGTATGAGCATCAACCACGAGCCAGTTGTTGTTAAAATGAGCATGAATTTTCGACATGTGAATCTGTGCCAGCAAACAACAACGGTTTTACATATTCAATCGTGTTAAGTAGAAACCCCCAAGGATTCTACGAGGTACTTATTGTTAGCTGGTGTTGTGGGAGTGCTACTTCTTGCTCAGAATGGAATGCACTCTGAAGTACAATTCACATGATGATATCGTACATTGTATAGTACTACTCTGTGATGACCAGCCAGTATCTTGCAAACAATACAAGTTAGTTTTTAGCCAATAGGTAAAACAAACGAATCCAAGGTTCCATCATAGGTTCATGTGATTGATCAAAGAAGCCGGGTACGCCAGGCTCTAGTTAATGGACATGTTGTGTTTAGATGTTTCTTCTCCAGAACGGCATCGTGAAAAAGGCTCTGTCAGCCTACCGAGGCATCGCCTGCGCGCGCTCGTCGGGAACCAGAGCATCGATGTGAGGTCTCTGCCAGATGCAGGGGAGAGCGAGAACCAGTATCACAGGTAAGAGACCGAGCGTGCTTATGTTGACCCAGAATTGGTACATTATTTTACTGACAACAAACAGCAACAAATCCCCCCCCACACACACACACACGCACGCACACCTCAAAATCGATGCTACCAACCATAAAGGCTGCTCTCCACGATGCAACTTTTAAAATCGGGGCCGACTTCAGCAGTACACACACACACCACACACACAACTGGTTTTGACGATCAGTGCCCCCACCCCCCTCCACACACACACACACACACACACTCCCCCCACTGAGAGGACCTTGGAGTGGGCCGGTGTGTCGCTGTAGTGGAGAGAGCCACCAGCCTTAAGGATTAACCAAACCTAAGCAGTGTCATTTTGATTGATCGCCCTCTATGGGTGGTCCTCCATGTTCATCTATATGTGTACACATATAGAAAGTCCTACTTTTCAAAGTAGGACTTCGCACTAGTTTTCTCCTCACAGGCGGAGTGATACCAATTCTAAAAAGGAATTAGACTCATAACCGTGGTATGTGGTTATTATATCACGGCTATGAACCAATCAGATTGCTTGATTTCAGGTACCCGTTTTATAATACAGCATTTCTATTTCGAGGCTTCTATTTGCTGCCCATGTCTGTGTTCTGCTGATGTCCGTCTGTGTCTACTATGTCTACTTTAACTGTAAATTATGACATGACTATTGTTTTAAATGTGTTTTTAATTGTAATTTTAGCTGCCAACTTTACACCTGACCAGGGACTACAGATGAACACTAGGCTCCTGGCATCTTTACAATACTGTCTATTAATATGCACTGTCCCTGTCAAATAAACGAAATAAATAAAAATACATGTAATGCTATAGAGGGCTTCAAGGGCCCTGGTATATAAGCCTGTTCTTCCACTCTCCTCCAGCGGCCTTCACCATGATCGGCACGTCCACCCACCTGTCGGACGAGTGCTCGCAGTTTGCCATCCCGTCCTTCTGCCACTACGTGTTCCCGCTGTGCGACGAGGAGACACGCGGCCCCCGCCGCCGGCTGCTGTGCCGCGACGAGTGCGAGGCGCTGGAGAACGACCTGTGCCACGCCGAGTACACCATCGCCCGCTCCAACCCCATGATCCTCATGCAGCTGGAGCTGCCCAGCTGCCACTTGCTGCCCCCGCCCGGCTCCCCGGACGCCGCGTCCTGCATGAGGATCGGGGTGCCCGCCGAGAACCTCAGCCCCTGTAGGTGGACCCCCCTGGCCTCGCCTCGCCTGTTGGTTGGCCGGCTGTTTGGAATGTCTCGCTCTCTCTGCCAATCACAAATTTGAAAACGGTTGTGAGACAAGATAAGATAAGATAGACAAGATAAGACAGAATTTTATTAATCCCAAAGGAAATTCTTGTGCCAGAGGTTGCTCTAAAAATAACAACAACATAAGAATAAAAACAATAGAATATTAAAGTAAATAAAAGATAATAAATGTCAAATGTTGCTGTCTCCTTCAACAAATGTACTCTTTGTAAGTCGCTTTGGATAAAAGCGT
>PIJE02005415.1:0-2500 GCA_002895965.2 Coryphaenoides rupestris
TACCTACCTATCTACCTAACCACCTACCTACCTACTTACCGACCGACCGACCGACCGACCGACCTACCTACCCACCTACCCACCTACCTACCCACCTACCTACCTACCTACCTACCTACCTACCTACCTACCTACCTACCTACCTACCTACCTACCTACCTACCTACCTACCTACCTACCTACCTACCTACCTACCTACCTACCTACCTACCCACCTACCTACCTACCTACCTCCACCTACCTACCTACCTACCTACCTACACCTCACCTACCTACCTACCTACCTACCTACCTACCTACCTACCTACCTACCTACCTACCTACCTACCTACCTACCTACCTACCTACCTACCTACCCACCTACCTACCTACCTACCTACCTACCTACCTACCTACCCACCTACCTACCTACCTACCTACCTACCTACCTACCTACCTACCTACCTACCCACCTACCTACCTACCTACCTACCTACCCACCTACCTACCTACCTACCTACCTACCTACCTACCTACCTACCTACCCACCTACCTACCTACCTACCTACCTACCTACCTACCTACCTACCTACCTACCTACCTACCTACCTACCTACCTACCTACCTACCTACCCTACCTACCTACCTACCTACCCACCTACCTACCTACCTACCTACCTACCTACCTACCTACCTACCTACCTACCTACCTACCCACCTACCTACCTACCTACCTACCTACCTACCTACCTACCTCCACCTACCTACCTACCCTACCTACCTACCTACCTACCTACCTACCTACACCTACCTACCTACCTACCTACCTACCTACCTACCTACCTACCCTACCTACCTACCTACCTACCTACCTACCTACCTACCTACCTACCTCACCTACCTACCTACCTACCTACCTACCTACCTACCTACCTACCTACCCACCTACCTACCTACCTACCTACCTACCTACCTACCTACCTACCTACCTACCCACCTACCTACCTACCTACCTACCTACCTACCTACCCACCTACCTACCTACCTACCTACCTACCTACCTACCTACCCACCTACCTACCCACCTACCTACCTACCCACCTACCTACCTACCTACCTACCCACCTACCTACCTACCCACCTACCCACCCACCTACCCACCCACCTACCTACCCACCTACCTACCTACCTACCTACCTATAGGTAGGTAGCTATTATTATTAATAAGATAAGATAGAACTTGATTGATCCCGAAGGAAATTTGTGTGCCAGGTTGCATAGCAAAAGAATAAAACAATATGATAGAGAAATAAACAGTAGAATAATACAAATAAAATAACAGATTTACAAATGTACAGTCCGTCTAAGTCCTAGTAGAAGTGTAAAAATATAGGTGAAGTATACAAATATAGGTAAGATAAGATATTCAGTCAGCAAAAAAAATTTGGCAATAATTGAAGTGTAATAAAACTATTATTATTATTATTATTATTATTTTCTTTTTTACAGATATTTGTTGGGACTCGACAGGGACACTCAGGTAGCTAGCGAACTAATTAGCTAACTCGAAACTCGTGGTCACAAAATTCGGTTCGCACTCGGTTGTCGGAATGCGAACCGACGGGCTGACTGACTGTCCGGCTGACGCAAGTAACAATGTCCGTAATAACCACGGCTGTTGAACCTGCGCCGCGGAACATTCATGTACGTCGGCAGTCGCGCTGGTTTGTTTTCCGATCGCCGAGGAAGCAGGCATTAGCATTTCCCGACAAAGACGTCTATTGTGCCGGCGTGGGAGCGCCAACGTGCTAGCGCGGTACACGGCGGACGGACCGATGTGGGCTAGCGGTATGCTACGGCTCGCTAGGCTATCTATAGTCGCCGTCTGCGACCGCGCTTGTGGAAACGTCGGCTTTCTGTCCGCTTTAACAAAAATGTGAGTAAATGTTATCCTTGTTTCCGTGAGACCCTATTACAAAAAAGTACGATAATTATCACTCTTTATGGACATTTACATTTAGGGCATTTGGCGACTTATATAATACAAAATACACTTTTAATTGTATACGTAGCCGAGTATATATTACTAAATACACTTTTAACTCAACTTTTTTGCATGTATGCAAAAACGACACGATATCAAATCATGAATGGCGAAGTCAGATTTAGTTAAATACAGGAATTCCATATTTGGTTAAAATGAGAATTCTAATGATTTGGTCCAACCTGTACGTGGTACACCTTCCCTCCGCAGCATGGTGGAGAGCGTTCGAGAATATTCCCCCCAAACTACCACTCAACTGGAAGCCACATTCTCCTCACAAGCCACACACACACACACACAACACACACACACACACACACCTTGCAACCCTCAGCCCAAACAGCACTGTGGTGTGTGTGTGTGTGTGTGTGTGTGCTGTGTGTGTGTGTGTGTGTGTGTGTGTGTGTTGTGTGTGTGTGTGTGTGTGTGGTGTGTCCAAGGCAGGTAATAGTTACGATGAGGAAGAAATAGAGAAGT
>PIJE02005415.1:7500-19014 GCA_002895965.2 Coryphaenoides rupestris
ATTGTTTCAATCAAATAACATCATGGTTAAGGGCCAGTAGGCTCTACTGCTGGACATCAACACAGACGGGACTCGAACCCACAATCGCTGGCTTTGGAGGCCAGTGCCAGTGAGAGTGAGAGAACTTCTTTTTCACTAAGAATGAGGTATTGTTCTGTTTTCATTTTGAAGTTCTTAAGAAAACCTAGCAGTTAGCAGAGGATGGTTTCGATCCATCGACCTCTGGGTTATGGGCCCAGCACGCTTCCGCTGCGCCACTCTGCTACACGCTGCCCCTGGAAAGACTCAAACTCACAATCTCTGGCCTATGTGGCCAGTGCTTGTGGGTGTGGCAGCACGCTTCCGCTGCGCCACTCTGCTACACACTGCCCCTGGAAAGACTCAAACTCACAATCTCTGGCCTATGTGGCCAGTGCTTGTGGGTATGGTAGAACGTTTCTTTCATTAAGAATGAGAAAAAGTTCTGTTTTCATGTTGAAAACAGAAAAGAAAAGACAGCAGGCCTGCAGACGCTCGACTGCATCCACGAGAAACAAAAGACAAATCAACAAACACAGATACAGAAAATCAAGTAAATATGAATCAATAATACAAATGAATACAAATAAACGTGTACCATGTACTATTATAATATCCATTCCTCGGTAATAAATACTTAAATACTAATACAGATATAAACCATTAACTGTGGCCGTGTGTGTCTTTCTCTGAGTGTGTGTGAGATTATGTGTGTGTTTGTGTGTGTGTTTATGTGTGTGTTTCTGTGTGTGTGTGTGTGTCTGTGTGTGTGCTTATGTGTGTGTGTGTGGGCGTTTATGTGTGTGTGTGTGTGTGTGTCTGCATGTGTTTTTATGTGTGTGTGTGTGTGTGTGTGTGTGTGTGTGTGTGTGTGTTTTAGTATGAGTGTGTGTGTGTGTGTGTGTGTGCATGTGTTTTATATATAGTTGTGTGTGTGTGTGTGTGTGTTGATGTGTTTGTGTGTGTGTGTGTGTGTGGGTGTGTGTGTGTGTGTCTGCATGTGTTTGTCTGCATGTGTTTTCTATATGTGTGTGTTTCAGTGTGTGTGTGTGTGTGTGTGTCTGTGCATGTGTTTCTATATATACAGTATGTGTGTGTGTGTGTGTGTGTGTGTGTGCATGTGTTTCTATATATACAGTATGTGTGTGTGTGTGTGTGTGCGTGACCCACTGCGGTCGGTGATGGCGTTGCGCGTCTCCTGGTTGCTGGTCTTGTTCTTCAGGTTCTGGGCCGCAGTCACCTGCTTCTCCAACAGGGGGCGCCGCTGATCCATGTCCTGCAGGGACGCCTGCAGGAGAAACAACACCCATAACCATTAACCACTCAAACCATTAAAGGGGCCCGATTACACCAGCAGGCGTGAGCGTGATGAGCCATCGCAAGCCGTTTCAAAAGTGTCATGTGACTCAAATCGTCTGTTGTGACAAAGTGACATCAGAAGTGGGAGTGTCCATCTCGATGTACGCTGACTACACCAGACGACCAGTCGGCCCAGTGGACCGTAACTCGTGATTATTGTCTTCTATGATTCACAACTTCCAAACATCAATCTGTAACGGACATATTTTCCCTTTTGTCTTTTTGTGTGTGATCCTGAAATCAGTAGCCCTGAATCCATGCACTGAATCGAGAAACAATCTTGAATCGGGAAACGTTTTGAATCGAATCATGACCCCAAGAATCAAAATGGAACGGAATCACCAGATTTTAACAGGTCCTCTGGTGACCCCGGAAGCCTGACCTTCGGGTGGGTGACCCCTGAAGCTTGACCTTCACGTTGGTGACCCCTGAACCCTGACCTTCACGTTGGTGACCTCTGAACCCTGACCTTCAGGTGGGTGACCTCTGAACCTTGACCTCGGGCCGGTGACCTCTCAACCCTGACCTTCGGGTCGGTGACCCCTGAACCCTGACCTTCGTGACGTGAACCCTGGCCTTCGGGTGGGTGACCCCTGAACCCTGACCTTCACGTTGGTGACCTCTCGACCCTGAACTTCGGGTCGGTGACCCCTGAACCCTGACCTTCCTGACGGTGGCCCCTGAACCCTGACCTTCGTGACGGTAACCCCTGAACCCCGGCCTTCGGGTGGGTGACCCCTGACCCCTGACCTTCGGGTGGGTGACCCCTGACCTTCAGCCCCTGGATGTTGCTGTTGATGTCGTCCAGGTCGGCCACCACCACCCTTTTGTTCTGCACCATGTTGTCCAGCAAGCTCAGCCAATCGGTGAGCTCCGCCCACGACTGGTGGAACTGGGCCAGCGCCGCCGACTCGGGCTGACCACTTCCTGTTAGGGTTTGCTCTGCACACACACACACACACACACACACACACACACACAAAGACAGACACGTATACAAGAGGTTTTACTTCCCATGATGCAACTGGAGGAGCTGGACAGAGAGACAGACATGTAGACAGACAGGTAGACAGACAGACAGACAGACAGCAAGACAGAGAGACACACATGAAGACAGACAGACTTACGGGACTTCCTGGCCTGCAGTAGAGACATGCGTTCTCTGTGTTGCCTCATCAGCTCCAGGATCAGCAGCCAATCATCCTGTAGCTTCGCGTGCTTCACCTGCGCACACACACACACACACACAACGCACACACACACACACACACACGCACACACACGCACGCACACACACGCACAAACACACACACACACACACACACACACAGGTTACAAATTGTGAACACAGCTGCCATATATAAGAGCTTTTAAAGTTTTGAAAAAATCCCGTAAAACACTTTTTAATGTTACGTTTTTTGTCGTGAAAACACACACACACACACACACACACACACACACACACACACACACAAGAAACACACACACACACTCACTCACCTTCTCTGATTGGCTGGGAGGGTTGTCCTTGTACAGCTGATTGGCTCGTTCCAACACCGACTCCACCTCCGGCTGCTTGGCCTGCACTTCCTCCACCAGCTGTGGAGGGCGAGAGCAGGCTACCTGAATGTCTACCTGTCTGTGGATTCTTGGATGTTCTTGATGTGTGTGTGTGTGTGTGTGTGTGTGTGTGTGTGTGTACGTGTGTGTGTGCGTATGAGAATGTGTGTGTGTGTGCATGCCTGTGTGTGTGTGTGTGTGTGTGTGTGTATTTCTGTGTGTATGTGTGAGACTGTACCTTGGGCTCCACCTCCTCCGGGCTCTGCTCCAGGCGGGTCCGTGTGTTCGATGCCCAGGCGGCGAGGTCCGCCAGCTGGCCCTGCAGGCGCTCCAGGGCCCTCAGCAGGCCCTCCGCCTCCAGCTGCCTCTCAGGCAGATCCCTGGATACCTACAGACCCCCGAGGACCAGGGGGTTCAAACCACCACAACTTTATTAACACGCAGCGGCGGCACAGACAGGCTGGCTTCAGGCTAGGTTGGAAGTTGGCAGGACATTTATATCTTTAAGGAGTTACAATTTAAAATGTAATTTGTTAAAGGGTCCCTATTATACCTTTAAATTAATTAATAAATAATAAAGAAATCTTTAAAGTGCACCTTTTAATGTAACATTTAATTGTGCACATTTTTTATATGTAGTGTATTTTGAGAATTCTTTGTAGAATTTCAATATTTTTAATTGCTGTTTAATGTTCAATGCTATGCACCAATTTCGCTAAAGCACATTCCTTGTTTGCTAAATCTGAAGCAATAAAGCCGTTTCTCATTTCGATTCTGTTTCTGAGGTATGGGTGGTGGTGGGAACTCCCTGAGGTCACGGTCAGGTTAACGCCAAAGGGGTCAGAGTTCACCGTCGCCGCTGACCTGCGCGAAGCGAGTGTTGATGACCCGGATGTCTTTGTGTTTGTCCATCGGGAGCATCGTCTGCTTCAGCCTCAGGTTCAGATCCTCCACCGCCAGCTTCTTACCCGGGAGGTCGTCCACACGCGCCTGCAAACACACACACGCGGACAGAGCAGGTAGTCCAGGATGCCTAAAGGCCTGAACTGTTCTGAGATCAGAAAAGACCAGACGCTCGGATTCGACTTCTACCTCGTATAGTTCCACAGAACTGGCCGATATCGAGGGCGGGACTAGAGTATTAGGAGGCTGTCCGTCTGCCGCCGGCCTCCAAGCCCCGCCCCACTTCATCATACCCCACTAGTCTAGCCAATCGCTGAGGAGGGGGGCGGGGCCCGGGAGGTTTTTTCAGATACACCGGATTCGGAAAGTAACGAAGAGACCCCTACAGAAGCGTCGGAAACTCCAATGCATTTCAGGAGAAGCATACAGAGGACTTAACAGGCAGACTGAGGACACTGGGGGAACATTCGAACCCCCGGCACCTTCCGGCTCCCGCCCCCAGAGTAGTGTGGCTGGTTCGCGGGTGGCTGGCGGTGGGGTGGTAGGCTGGTACCTGGAGCTTGTCCAGCGTGTCTCTGATGCGCTGCGGCTCGGCGGGCTCCAGGGGGATGGCCAGGACCCCGTCGGCCTGGTCCAGCCAGACCAGCATGGAGCCCAGGTCCTCCTGCAGGGCGGCGGTGGCCGTGCGCGCCTCCGATGACCTGCAGGGGTCCCCGGAGAGTCCAGGAGAGCAGTGTGAGGAGGACAGTAGAGGAGAGTAGAGTGGATTAGAGTCCGGGGGTTCATGTTAACCAAGTTATTCATCTATAGGTTGCGGGTTAGAGTTAACTCTGACCCTGACCCCCTACCGTCTCTTGTGCTGGTTGAGCAGGCTGCAGACGTGGGTCCAGCGGGTGTTCAGCGTGCTCAGCTGCTGCAGGAGGCGCGAGGCGTCCTCCGGGGTGCTCAGCTGGGCGATGTCCTTCCCCGCCGACACCACCCGGCCCAGCAGCACCTCCTTCGCTGGGATGGCCTCCGTCAGGTCCTGGGGTGGGTGGAGACACCGGGATGGATGGAGATGGATGCGGATAGACACATAGATAGACATGACACAGACATGCAGACGGACACACAGACAGATAGACGCTAGGACGGACAAACAGACAGGTAGACAGACAGACAGAAACACAGACAGACACACGGGTAGAAACAGAGATACACAGACAGACACGCCGGCAGACAGACAGGTAGAAACACAGACAGACAGACACACAGACACACAGGTGGACGGAGAGACAGAAAGACAGACAGGTAGACACACAGACAGGTAGGAACACAGACAGACACACAGGTTAGAAACGGAGACACACAGACAACACCGATAGACAGGCAGACAGACACAAACACACACACACACAGACAGGCAGACAGACAGACAGACAGACAGTCACACAGACACCAGACAGACAGGCAGACAGACAGACAGACAGACAGTCACACAGACACACAGACAGACAGGTAATTGGTGAGCAGTGTACATATGAGCGCACAGATCAGGAGGATTGCTTGTTGTAATTAACTAAGTAATAATCAATGTGTGTGTGTGCGTGTGTGTGTGTGTGTGTGTGTGTGTGTGTGTGTGCGTGCGTGCGTGCGTGCGTGCGTTGCGTGCGTGTGTGTGTGGGTGTGTGTGTGTTACCCTCAGGTGCTGGCGGTGTGTGTCGGGACTGCCCTCGGCCAGTTTCAGCGTTGACTCCGCCTCCTCCAGCCACTCCTCCAACGCCTTCTGCTCCGCCCCAAACTTCTGCCACCTGCCGTTGGACTCCTCCCATCGCCTGGGTCCACACACACACACACACACACACACACACACACGCACACACACACGCACACAAAAACACCCACACACACACACACAGTTCATATGCCATAATAACAAATATACAATTTTTATTCTTTCATATTTTTGTCTATCTTTCACCGATAAAAAGCTTTATTCTCACCTCGGCCAATCCTGGTTCAGCTTGAAGAGTTCTAGTCTCACCTCAGCCAATCCTAGCTAAGCTTGTAGAGTTCTAGTCTCACCTCGGCCAATCCTAGCTCAGCTTGTAGAGTTCTAGTCTCACCTCAGCCAATCCTAGCTAGCTTGTAGAGTTCTAGTCCTCACGTAGCCAATCGTAGTTCGCTTGTAGATTCTAAGTCTCACCTCAGCCAATCCTGGTTCAGCTTGTAGAGTTCTAGTCTCACCTCAGCCAATCCTAGCTAAGCTTGTAGAGTTCTAGTCTCACCTCGGCCAATCCTAGTTCAGCTTGTAGAGTTCTAGTCTCACCTCAGCCAATCGTAGTTCAGCTTGAAGAGTTCTAGCCTCACCTCAGCCAATCCTGGTTCAGCTTGTAGAGTTCTAGTCTCACCTCAGCCAATCCTAGCTAAGCTTGTAGAGTTCTAGTCTCACCTCAGCCAATCGTAGTTCAGCTTGAAGAGTTCTAGTCTCACCTCAGCCAATCCTGGTTCAGCTTGTAGAGTTCTAGTCTCACCTCAGCCAATCCTGGTTCAGCTTGTAGAGTTCTAGTCTCACCTCGGCCAATCCTAGTTCAGCTTGTAGAGTTCTAGTCTCACCTCAGCCAATCCTGGTTCAGCTTGTAGAGTTCTAGTCTCACCTCGGCCAATCCTAGTTCAGCTTGTAGAGTTCTAGTCTCACCTCAGCCAATCCTAGTTCAGCTTGAAGAGTTCTAGTCTCACCTCAGCCAATCCTAGCTAAGCTTGTAGAGTTCTAGTCTCACCTCAGCCAATCCTAGCTAAGCTTGTAGAGTTCTAGCCTCACCTCAGCCAATCGTAGTTCAGCTTGAAGAGTTGTAGCCTCACCTCAGCCTATCCTGGTGGAGCTTGTTGAGTTTGTCCCAGTTGGTCTTGAGCAGCAGGGCCGTGTCGTGGATCTTCTGGGCCTCCAGAGGCCGGGCCCCCGACACCATCTCGTCCCTCCTGCCCAGGGCCTCCCCCACGGGGCCACACAGCTTGTCAATGCTCGCCTTCGCCTCCTGGTTGCGGAAAGTAGTGTTTGAACAGAACGGAAATGGAGGGAAACTCACACAAAAAGGAACCATGACAAATGGGGATCGGCGCAAGCGGTTTCTGATTGGTCGGTCGAAGTAAGCGTCGGGTGACTGTGGTTTGACTTGAGTGCACGGAGCCTGACCTTGATGCAGACGTCCTGCTGGGGCAGCTTGTAGAAGACGGCCGGCCAATACTCCGGGGAGTTGAGCTGGAAGTCGGCCTCGGACACGGAGCGCAGCAACATCTGCAGCTCCGTCAGGTACTCCTACACACACACACACACATGTGGGACACACACACACATGTGGACACACCACACACACACACACACACAACACACACACATGTGGACACACACACACACACACAACACATACACATGTGGACACACACACACACACACACACACATGTGGACACACACACACAGGTGGACACACCACACACACATGTGGACACACACACACACACACACATACACACATGTGGACACACACACACACACCACATGTGGACACACACACACACACACACACATACACACATGTGGACACACACACACACACACACATGTGGACACACACACACACACACACACACACACAGACACACACACAACACACACACACACACACACACACACACACACACACACACACACAGGGGTTGAGAAGCAGTGTGCACTGTGTTATACTGGGAGAACCACGACAACACAGGAGGCCAGGAGGGAATTCTGCTCACACTCTCAGTTCCAAGGAAAGATTCTCACAGCATCTCAAGAACCCCGAAGTTCTCCAATCTTACTCGCTGCTGCAATACTACAAGTAACACGACCAGCCAAATTATTGTTTTGGTAATTGAGGTAGTTTTTGACATCTTTGTGAAGATCTATACATGGATCAATATATACTTTACTTTTAAGCAGGGGAAGGCAGGAAAAAAAAACCCCTCCTATCTAGGCCATGAGATTCTGAATGAGAAGTCTTTTCTGCAGAGCTGCTAACGGTGCTAATAATGCTAATAATAACACAGCCTAGGCTTTGCTCTCGCTATGCTAGGCGCCCGGTATCACAACGCAAGACGCAACGATTGCGTGTCGAGGCCTCGGAATAGAACCCAACCCTCCACCCGCCCGCGAACAGAACGTCAAACTTCCCGCAGAATCGGAATAAATCATCGAACGACTTGGATGGGAAAGAGTGATCGCTTAAAGTCTGGGATTCTGTGTCAAGTGTTTATTAAAGGTCCCCTATTACGGCTCGCGGTGGCTAATCACGCTCACACCCGGCGGCGTACCATGTCCCCTTTATGTTTGAGAACCCCCCAAAAAAAAAAACAACGAACGAGCTCAAAACAGCCGTTATGATGAGAATCAAGAGTACGCTCTGCATAGACTAAGGCGGCTGTCGTCGACGGACTGTACCGGGTTCAAACGAGTACGGACCGCCTGACCCTCCCCAAATCGGCGCAGGTGTGCTGCGGAGCCCCGTTGCCGTGACGACGATCGGTCATCGCACGTCAAACTTTTTTAACGAGCGGGGCGCTTGACGACGCGAACCGTTTAACCTTATAACAGCGGTGTGTGGAAGCACATCGCTGTGGTCTAAATACCACGGATAATGAGGGAGCACACACACACACACACACACACACACACACGGCGCAAACTCATTAATTCCAAAGAAAATAATTAAAAAAGATAGTGACTACTCCAGGGGCCCTACAGACGAAGCCAGGCTGGGGAGTTTTTTGGTCGCGTTGGTTCCACATTTCCGATGTTCGGCGATTGGCATTTCCACGACGTTTATCCACTTCGGATAAACGTCCCGCCGGTAATATAACACTTCTTGGCGCTTATAGCCGCCGGCTCGACGTCAATACGGTGTTTTTAAGTGTTAATATCGAGGTTGTTGTTATCGGCTTGCAATCTACTTGGTTGTGTTTGTATTCTTTTTATTCGGATTGAAGCTTTTTTCTTCAGTTTGATGCGCGGTGTGTGAATGGCTTCTCTGTGGGTGATGTGTGTTAGATGGTTCGACGTTTCTGTGTGCCCACGCATGAGTGTGCTGACAGCGACTGAAGACCTGGAAAGTACTGGAAAAGTTTGACTTAAAAAGCCCCCACAGCCAAACTTTGTCCTCCTCTCAGGATTCTGGGTAATGTAGTTCTAAATACGTGTCTATTTGACGACACAGGATTCCCATCCAAGCAATAACTCCATCACAACCGCACCCACACAATTGTGTTCCTCTCAACCACTTGGACAAAATCTACAAACTCATCGAACAAACATACTAACGCCATAAATAGTATGTGGAAGACAAATATATGTTTGAAATATATGTAATTCAGCTCTGATTATTACTGGGCTTTGGTAGTTTTGTTGATTTTGGTGAAGAGTATCATAAGCGCATTCGCTGTCAACACCACAGGCAATCGTCACCGAGACAAAAGACAAGGTTCCGTTACCGTGGCTACAGGGCCACCGTTGCCTCGATGACTTAGAAGAACTTAGAAAGTCGCAGCCACAGAAGATTATGGTCACAGTCACTCCGACATCAGAGGAGTGTCTTTTAATGTCGCCTAGGCGATGGGACTTAGTGTACTTAGCTGCTTATCCTAAGTACTCGTGTAATCCTCCGTCTATACAGAGGCCCCCGCCGAGAGCTGTGTGAGCCTGGTTGTCGCCGTGGCGATAAGGATGCTGCACAAGGGCGTGCCGCAGCATCAGGACCGGAGTGGAGGTGGACTCCTTTACCCCTGAGCGAGGCACCGCTCTCTCTCCATCCAGGCTTTTCAATATGATGGGTCTAATAGGAACCAATCGGCAATATATATCATATGTATATATCTTATATATCATTTTCTATGAGGATATATTTATTATGTATTACAATGTGCTTATGAGCTCAACACTTCTGCCAGATTTCATCCAGAAAAGTAGATTTTGTCCAAGTTTGATTCATGACTTTGATATATATATATATAATATATATATATATATATATATATATACTGGGGGCAGGTGGGCGGAGTCTTATTGTGACTGTGACACACACATGACTGTAATACATACGTCGTGACTGATTGGCTGGCCGGGGAGCTGTGAGATGTGATTGGTTAGCAGGAGGCATGCGTTGAGGACAGAACCAGACATGGCATCCAATGAGAGCGGGGCGCATGTCCAAACAATGAGGCAAATAAACAAGAACTTTTGAAAAGAACTAAAAAAAACCTCTCTTTCGGTTGACTTGTTTTTACTTTTATTTCTTTTCATTTGTAAAGTTAAAGGGGCACCACGTAAGACATGGACTATTGTTTTCATTTGAATATCGAACACAATATTTATGGAGTTAGTTTGAAGTGAAAGTAAATTCATCACAATCACTTTAATACTCAAACTTTAAACGTCCCAAAAAAACCGAAAGATCGAATATCTTACTGTTGTTTCAGGTATGGGTACGAATTGTACTTGTTGAGTAAAGTAAATGGTTCTTTCTGTTTCGAGTCGAGCGGTGAGCCTTGCTGTCTCGTGACTGTTAGTCAAACAAAACGTCGGACGGGCGGTCAGACTCTCGTTAGTAACGTCGGGTTCGTCGGGCGAGAGAACGGAGACGTCGGGGCCTCCGCAGGGAAACTCACGCAGTGTCTTTTGAAGGGTATGAACTTTCCCTCAACCTCCACCCAGCGGGTGTTCAGCTGGAGTAGGCGGGGCTCCACCAGATTGGCAGCTCCAGCCTCTGAGAGCTGATTGGCTAAGCCCTGCACCTCCTTAAGCTCCTCCTTCTTCTGGTCGAACTCTGAGGCAATTTCCTAGTGGGGGGGGAAATGAACCAGGAAGTCACGTTGTTGATCTAGTGGCGATCTAGTGGTTTGTTAAGTTGTTTTAAACGCAGGAAGCCATGAAGAAAATACAAAAACACATTATTAACGTGGAGAAAATAAGACAACATCATACAGTATGTTTGTGCTTTTTTGTTGTTGTTGAAATCGAGCACTAAACATACAATACATCCAATATATAATTTCTTGAAGGTATTTTTATTAATTCTCTTCGATTCAAACAAGCCAGGTAACAAGCAGAGAGACGCTATGTTAAAATGGCGCCGTTAAACTGTTATTTACATCAGGAAGAGGAACAAAAGGGGCCGATCTATTGGTACAAGATGCAGAGGCCCTTTTCCGATTCTGATTCGTGAACGCACTGTGTTGCCGCGGTTTTGGAGTTGGGGGGTTATTGCATTCGAGAGTAGTTCACAATTCATTTTTCACAATAGGCGCTTGTGTGTTTCTAAGCGGTTAAACAGTAAAAGGTGATGGGTCTTCACAACTTTCATGGAAACGTTTATCCGACCTTACCAATGCTTGTGTGGGCATGAGTACATCATAAGACAGTGGGGCAACATCGGTTTAGGCATCAAACACCAAGCGTTTAGTCGCGAGAGGCATGGATGTCCAAACTGCACTTATCTCGCGCTCAAACGCATTTGCAGCCACGCACACAATAACCTCATAAGACGCTATTCCCCAATGATCCCTCTATTCCCCAATGATCCCTCTGTATGTATCGTGTGCTGGTGCACCTCTACTTGCTTCCCTACCGTTTTGGAGTTGGGGGGTTATTGCATTCGAGAGTAGTTTACAC